>JARACY010001108.1:0-66089 GCA_029255725.1 Scrobipalpa atriplicella | reverse complement strand
TCATAAAAAGATCATACCTGGCCAATGACATACTCATGATTTGTGATTTGCATTCTAAGGTATAGGGCGTCATGCCCTAGCCGCTAAACTTAGGGCCGAACGGATCGATAACCACTGACATGTCTAGTGCATACAGCTGCAATTTCTCATAGTCCAACCAGCTTCTCGTACAAACAAATATAACCCCTATTGTATTGGATATAGATACGATTTTAGCATGTAGTTGGTTGAGAATTTACTAGTTTGTAAAGAGACATTTTGTTAATAACGCAATTAAAGGTTTTAAAATAGCTGTTTGTTGAAGACTGGAGACGATCGAAAGTGTGTAATATTTTATGCCGTTTTAAGTTAGGTCATGGCATACTTAGATAAGATTTTTGCTTCCGTAATGTAGTACTTTGTCAAAGGGCAGATGGTAGTTTTACCTACTGAGAAAACTAAACAGCAACCACCATAAGTTGACCTTCAATAGTCATACGCGCGCAATAGTTACGACAGATCAGGATCGGTTGGTTAGTACCCCTAGGGAGGCGAGTTACCCCTACTACGTTGTGCGTATTAAATAAAAGCTTTAAATTAAGCTGTATTTTACCTAGGCTTATGTCAATGTCAGATAAGCAAGTCTATTTCGAGCTATTCAAATATCGAACTTAACGCCATTGACATATAGTTCAATGAAACATGCAAAATCAAGCATATTTCATGTTTATAATATTCGTGTAGATGTATAGTAAATTATACGCTCATATACCTATTATGTTTGTGCCTATTATATTGCACACAATCGAATACATATGATAAGTTTAAGTGAGCGGCAAGCAACGCAAGTTATAAACGCACGCCTTATCTAACGCTTATCTGGTTAAGTTATTGTAAGTTGCCACAGGTTGCCGGTGCCACTTATCGAAAATCTTTACAGTCACTCGCTGTTCAAGTTTTATAATTTTTCAATTAATGCTCAAACCAAACCACAACACTTCAAAGTTAGAGTGAACAGGCATCTTTTGGGTGAGCTCGCTCCATCGTCTTTTCATCCGAAGAAATGTTACACTTTAATTTTTATTTAAATACATACTAAGATCCATTCTTTTACTGCCTTCCTTTAGCTAAAAACTTAAAACATTAGCTTGATATAGCCAACTTCATTATGGATAAAATCGTGATTGTATATAGTCTAGGTAATATTTCCCCAGCTAAATGTGAAAACATATCTAAAATTGAATCTTATAGTTTCAATTTTCATTAGACGTTATATTTTTATCTTTTTTTTAAATCGAAACAAAAGTTTAACACGTTTTTTTTGCCACGATAGGAGACGTGAAAGCCAACGGCAACGGCAAGGACGACGAAGCCGGTGGCGACGACTCTAAAGATGATTCTAAGGAGGACGTCAAATCAGACGACGCCAAAAAGGTTTGTGCACATTTTAAAATAGCATATAAAAAGTGAAAGACATCAGATGTAAGAAAATAATCAAGAGAAATAATTCTGCCAATTGTTTTCTCTTTAATACATCGTCCATGCTGGACTGGGAGTGATAGAAAAACATAGAATGTGCCAGCTGCCGGCATGCTGTAAAAATCAGCTAAGGGATATGAGGGTTTCAGTATTGTAATTTAGGCGATGGGCTGACAACCTGTCACTATAGCAATATACCTACAGATCTGGAATAACCCTTTAAATTTGTCAGACATGGCGGAACGACCTTTGTGTAGGTCGTTTTTGCTCTGCCTACCCCATTAGGGAGAAAGGCGTGATTATATGTATGTATGTATGTTTTCTCTTTAAGTGTTCTCCGTTGTACCTGGTTTGTTTGAAATCTATTTGTTTGAAATCGTTCATCTCTAGTCAGAACCTGGCCTTAGCTTGGCCTGTCGGGTGATCTTAACATAAATAAGTTCTATTAGTAAGAGACGATCTTCCGAAAACAAAAAAAGGGTTGCTCAGTCAACGAAACTGAACAGCTTTCACGAAGAATTTATTCATGAATCGAAAGGAATTTCTTTGTGAATGTCAATTTTTAACAGAGAGTCTTAAGGTATCAATTCTTTCAGGAGGAGAACGGAGAGCATAATGACGATGAGGAAGAGGACGACAAGGATAACGTAAAGGACAAGGCTAAAGCTAAGAAACCCGCCGCCAAGAAAGCTAAGAAAGAGGTAAGAAATACTTTATATCTATACGAGTAAATGCTTCCATGCTGGACTGGGAGTGATAGAAAATCGTAAAATGTTCCAGCTGCATCTCCTCCCGTGCATGCTGTAAAAATCAGCTGAGGCAATCGAGGGTTTCAGTGTATTGCAATTTAGGCGATGGGCTGACAACCCGTCACTATAGCAATATACACAATCATCATCTGCATTAGCCTTCGAAACTTGTCAGACGTGGCGGAACAACCTATGTTTAGGTCGTTTTTGCTCTGCCTACCCCATTAGGGATACAGGCGTTATTTTATGTACGTATGTATGTATACGAGTAAAACAGTACAAGCCTGATTATAAGTGAGCACAATCACTACATAGCATAAAACAACGTTGCTTCCCGCTGTCTTTCCCTATGTATGCTTAGATCTTTAAAACTACGCAACGGATTCTGATCCGGTTTCTTTGAGAGTGATTCAAGAGAAATGTTTATATGTTTACATGCACGCATCATAAATAATAATATACTTATTAGAGAAACACTGATAATTTTTCAAATTTGCAAAACGACATTGCACCCGTGCGAAATCACTACTCTGATGTACAAAAGTTGATAGTTAGTAAGGTAAAACAGAATCCAAGGGGGGGGATCAGTGCCCCCCCTGGCCCCCCCTCGGTACGCCCATGCTCATTCCCTCGGCAAACCGACACTACGGTCGAAAAGCTAGTTCTCAATAAATGGCTTCCTTTGACATTGTATAGTCTTCTATCTAATATGAAACATCTCTTTCCATAGGATACAGAAGAAGAGGAAGAGGATGAGGAAGAAGAGGAGGAGGAGGATGAAGAGGGAGAAGAAGGAGATGAGGAGGAAGAGAAGGAGCCTAATAAGAGCAAGTGAGTAACTATTTTACAACGTGTAACAGAAAGGGTATATGCATCGAGAAATGTGTGAATCTACCCATGAAACTGAACAACTTTCCTTAAGGAACAGGTCGAAAGTTTTTTAATACCAGTGTTTTCTCTGAACCGTGACATTTCGTATAAAATCGATGGAAAACATTCTATAAAGAAAAAAAAGGCCAAGAGCGTGTCGGACTCGCCCATATGTAGGGTTCCGTAGCCTTATATGTTTACTTAATAATATACTTAATTATCTTCAAAATTTGATTTCAAGCTTATACAAAAGCTATATAAGGATTATTTCACCTTTACAGATAAAGTTGTTTTTATTTAAATATTATCAGGGATATTCGGCAGTGGCCCAATATCCCTGATAGTAGCACTTGACCTAGGCTACGAGTGCATCGATCCACCTAAACTAAATAATTTCTTTTTGAAATTCCTGTCAAATCCTAACTGTAAATGTTTTTCTCAGAGCAAAGAAGCCCGTAAAGAAAGCTAAAAAAGAAGGCGACGAAGAAGATGACGAGGAGGAAGAAGAGGGAGGAGAGGAGGAGGAAGAAGAAGAAGAGGAAGAGGAGGAGGCTGAGGCGCCCAAACCCAAACCCAAGAAAGAGGTTAGTATTTTTATTTTAAAGATGTATTTATTTTTACTGAGACATTCGGTACAGCGCGTGTAGAATGGTTTTCAGTACGTACACTTTTGCTCTTCTGATTGCGGCCGGAAATTCTTCGTCTAGCGAATAATGTTTTCTGTGTAATAAAATCCGTAAGGTGAATAATATTAGAATTTTATCGTATGCTATTCTGTCCCGGCACTACACGGGTGTCAGTCTAACTCTAGGCAGGCCTGTTTCACTGCCCAAATGGCCGGCCTAATGCGGTCGGTTTGTCAATCGTCTCGGTGAACGTACAAATCTGCCTTTTTTACTCGTTGCCTCGCTCCGAATTGTGTCGCGCGGAGGCCAACCCTACTACGTTTACTTCACGTGTACTTGTGTGCGTGTTTTTCGCTAATTGAGCGGGCGTTGTAGGGGAGTGAAATTTCTGTATCGTTAGATACTATTTATCATTCTGTGCTCTAGGCAAATGTACATGTTTATTTATTTGTTCGCAGCCAACGGAACCTCCAGTACCGCTGCCTGCGGGCAAGGGTATTCCTCTGGGTCACATCAGCAATGTGGAGATCTCCCTCTCACGGTTCAAGACACAAGACCAGAAGCTTCTACATCAGTATCTATATGGAGTAAGTAACAGTTATAAGGACATGCAAGGTCTAGTTTTTGCTCCCGCCAAGTTTTAAATCAGTTTTAGACTTCTATCTTGCGCTTCTCGCTAAGCGTCACTTCAACTTAACCCGACTTTTTTCATTTTGGTTTGTCTCACAAAGGCCCTCTGTCTATTTTTCAGTTTGGTTCGTCTGACAAAGGCCCTCTGTACCAACTAGTAGGGTATCATAGCACAACAACAGAACTCACAACATATAAAACAGGACTTTCCCGTCACTTCTAACGTCTCTATCATTCCAAACAGAGAAGGAGAGAAGAGAGCACGTCTCTTTGATGACTCGAGTTCCTCGAGTGCCTCATGTCATGTCCCTCTCTTCCCTCACATCTCTCTCGTGTCTCCCTTGTTTGCCTTGTTCCCCCTGGACAAGGTGCCTGACCTGTAGCAAATATTTAATAAAACAATCTTTTCCTTCAGCAACTGTGCCTCGATCGCAACGTGAAGCGCAACATCAAGAAGTTCAGGGGCTACGAGTGGACCATCGGCTCCTCCGAGTACAAGAGCAAGCTGGAGGAAACCAGCAAGATGGAGGGCAAGCAGCTCAGGACCATGTGCGAGATGCTGGACTTGGACAAGAAGGGTAGGATATTCTACATATTAATATAATTTTTCAGAGATTGTCTTTTTGCAAGAGGCCGGAGTGATTCATGCATATTTTAAAAGTTACATCTTATTCTACGAATGCCTCCCGGTCGTGAGGTCGTAACTGTAATTTTTTTTCCAACACAACTGCTATGTATGTCCGTCCGGATATAACAATATGTTGTCGACGTGTTTTGCTCACTTCACTATGAACAAGGCCTTATATCTTTTATATGCAATTTGTAAATTCTTTGTACTTATTCTAATATATTCGCCGTCTCCGCAGGTTCCCCGCACGACCTCGCCACCCGCCTGGTGGGCTTCCTCCAGCAACCGACTGCCAACTCCCCGCATGCTAGAGGCTCGGTGCGGCCGCCGCCCGCCGCCCCCGCAGCCACGCCCGGCGGCCGACCGCGCCGCTCCGCCGCCGTCAAACTACACAACCGAGGTACACAACACAACTACATAACAAAACAAACTAATCAACTGCCTATACCTAGCCAAATAAACAACATGGTCTCCCTATCAAACACACAACCACCCACATTACACTACCACACAATCATACGCACAACCACCCAAACAAACACACAACCAAACCACCCAATCAAACACACAAACGCCCAATCAAACACAAAACCACCCAATCAAACACACAACCGCCCAATCAAACACACAACCGCCCAATCAAACACACAACCGCCCAATCAAACATACAACCACCCAATCAAACACACAACCGCCCAATCAAACACAAAACCACCCAATCAAACACACAACCGCCCAATCAAACACACAACCACCCAATCAATCACTTTACCACCTAATCGACCACATTACCACCTAATCAAGCACACTACCACCCAATCAAAAACACGCGACTACTTATTAAACGCAATAGAATTAACTAACCAATCACCTATCTACCTTTTGACTCAATAATATTTTATTTTGTGCAGGCTATTCTGATGAGGAGTATGAAAGTGATCCAGAGACGAAAGTCAAAGGACCAAAACCCAAGCCTGACGGTTCCGAAGATTCTGATGTAAGTAAATTCGTTTCAAATCTTACAACTTAAGGAGGGAAGTACTCTAAATCGGGCTAAACACGGTCCGGCATTTGACTTTGTTAGTATAGTTAATAGTTGAATTTTCAATAAATCTATATATGGTTAGCTTCTCTAAAATATGGAGAACAACTAGATTCATAGATATAATCTAAAAATACTATGATTACACCAGGAAATCATCAGAAATATCATGAAAAACTGGCGTCTCAATGCTGAATTTGAACAACTGTGACATTTCTATGAGCTTAGAAACAGCAAATGTTATATCGAAATCACCGTATAATTATGAAGAACATCATAATCAACTCTGTTTTTCAATACTTTTTGTATACATTGAGATATATGCAAAAATATATGAAATCGGCTTGAAACAGCCCCATGCTAGAAAAGGACAGAGCGCGCATTCTGTCATTGGTTTGAAAGGGACAGTTGCCGCGAGCACATAGACCCTTAAGGCTGGTAGGAACCGACCGGACCCCCGAAGCAAATTCCGGAAAATTTCTACGAGAGGTGGTAGCGGTGAGGATGCCCATAATTTGTCTGTATGCTCTATCTATCCGTATAATTTCTTATTGATTGGTCCTGAATATGTTTATTGTTCTCAATATGCTCTGTTGTGCGATTGTAGTACATTTACACTTGAATTGGCTACTTTCCAACTAGTCAAATCAGCAACTTTTTATGAAATGTCAAAAACGCTTTTTTGTATGAAAATAGTAAATTATGACGTCACATTTTAGTAAATATTGACTAATCAAATCAATAACTTATATACTTTTAATTCGATTATTAAAATCTAAATGTGCATTTCTTTTTAATGATGAATGAAATCCACAATATTTTTAGCCATTAGTTTTAAGTATAAACGTTTTGAAATTTTTAAGCTACCCAGTCAAGTACCCAATTATTTCCTCCCAGGGTTCATTCAACCCGTCCGGGTCCGAAGAGGCCGACTCGGACTTCGACCCCGAGGCGGGCGACAGTCCGGCGGCGGGCGGCACGCGCAAGCGGCGCTCCACCGGCGGCGGCGGCAAGCGGCGCTCCTCCAAGGGGGGCAAGAGGGGACGCAAGCCCGGCAAGGGGAAGAAAGGAAAGGTGGGTCGTTGGAGAGTAGGTCGTAAACAACTGTCAATGGCCTCGATTCACGCCGTCCAGTTACTAATTCTAATTCTTAGTAGTACTGTCACTTTCTTATATTTGACATAAGAACAGGATAGCAAATAAACACCTGACTTTGACATTCCTAATCTGACATTAAATTGCTTAAATTCGACATTAGATTGCTTATTTAACGTAAAATAAGGAACATGCTCTATGCTCGGTTCTTATTTAAAGCAGCTTATGCCAAATTAGGAACGTCAAACACATGTGTTTATTTGCTATCCTGTTCTTATGTCAAAGTAAAGAAAGTGACAGAGCTATCTTAAAATTAGTTAAGAGTGGGGCGGCCAGAATCGAGGGCTATATACCATAAGAAATAAATACTATGGAAAAGAGCAAAGGGTGTGAAAGACAAGGTAGGTAGTTGTAACGCATGTCGTTAGGGGTCAGATTGCCCTGATGCAGAACATCTGTATAGTGTCCCCACAGCAGTATTCCGTAAGACATAATACTATGGAAGTATACAAAATAATCAGTAAGCTGTTTTATTTTTTGACAACGCCTGCAGGTAAACTAAACCTTTTAATGAATCTGTAATATGTTTACACCGACATTCCGTTATTTAAACTTTTTTTTTCTAATAAAACGTGTCCATTGTCAGGGCGCCGGTAAGCCGTCGCGCGGTCGCAAGGCGGCGCGCTCGGACTCCGAGGAGGAGAGCGACAAGTCCGAGTCAGAGAACGAGTCAGAGTCCGGCAGCGAGGGGGAGGACTCCGATGTGAGTACACACAAGAGGTCGAAAGTGGCTCAAAAAGATTCCTGTAAAATACCACACCCTCAACAACAGAGTCATTAATACTTGGAACAGTCTCCCTCAAGAAATCATCGATGCTCCCTCCACAAACACTTTTAAATATAGACTTGACAAGTGGTTAATTAATAACAAAATATAAAAAATGAACAATAAAATACAATGTGAAGGACTTTTAAGTGAATCATAAATAATGGACTTTAATTAAATATTAGCGCACACACCAGCTACAGATATAGCCACATCAGCACTTCTGCTGCTCGGCTATTATTAAATAATAATAATCAAATACACACGGTGCTGCTGCTGCTGCTGCCTGCCAGTTCTCTTTATTTGGCTTGAACTTGGCTGGATACGCTACCGCGTGTTTAGATACCTTACTGTTGTTAAGGTTTTCAATGATATGCGGGCGTAGATCTATTTGGCTACAATAGCAAAACTTTAACTTCGTATTTGCAGTATTTAATTAAAGTTACTGTGATTGAATTGATTCGCTTATCAACTTCTGTATTTGATATTTAAGATATGTCTTTTTAAGAAATAGACCCTTTGGCATATGAGATGTGGAAATATGAACTGTTTTTAGGAGCCGAAGAACAAGCGCGGTCGACCGGCGGCGGCCGTGGCCAAGGGGCGCAAGGGAGCCGTCGCCAAGAACGCCAAGGCCACGCCCGTCAAGCGGAAACCACCCACACCGCCCGGTCAGTACTACTATACCGGGTGTAAGGGACAGCTTCCCGCTAACTGATAGAGGTTGCTCAGTCAACGAAATTTAACAACTTTCACCAGGATTTTTTTTTCAGGATGTGTTTTTTTTTTAGCAATGGGGATAAAAACGCAAAGCTACAAATGGTGCCACTGTTGAGTGTTCTAAAAAAGACCAATGAGAAGACACAAAACTGACATTGATATTGAAATTGACAGATTACTGACCAATCACAGGAAAAAGGAACACTCAACAGTGGCGCCATTTAGTTCTCAGTTTTTAACCCCATTTAAACATTTGTTTCGTCACGATTTAGATTCGCTCCGTTACGATTACGACCCTTCCAGGACAATCCAAATCGAGGATAGTTGTCAGCGTTTGTGTGTGCAGTGCAGCTGTCGACTTACCACCTGGTACGGGGAGGCCCATATCCAGCAGTGGACTGTTGTGGCTGATGATGATGATGACGGGAATTCTTTCCTGATCATGACATGACCATTCTAGTCAAACACAAGTTTTATCTAGTGCTAGCCCCACTCGCTGTTTCTAATTTAATTTAAAATACAATTTGAGAAATATTATTTTTCCTTGTAGCCAAGAAGAAGCCAGGCAAGCCGGCCGCCAAGCCAGCGAAGAAGGGCAAGAAGGCCTCCTCGGACGAGGAGTCGGGGGAGGGGAGCGAGGAGGAGGAGGACGAGGAGGAGGGGGGCAGCGAGGAGGAGGAGAGCGGGGAGGAGAGCGACGCGCCCGCTGACAAGAAGGCCAAGCGACCGCCCACTGTGAGTGTCACTTGTAGCGCGGAGCCACTGGGGTCTAGTGGTCTGAGCCGTGGGCTCTCGATCCAGAGGTCCTAGATCCGGGGGGTCACAAAGTTGATTTTTGTCAATTTATCACTTGGTTTTCCCCACTTTTGTTAAGATAATGCAGGTTGAAACGTCTGACTGTCTGTAAGAAAAAAAGATTTCGAGCTTCAGAGGGCACGTTAAGCCGTCAGTCCCGGTCGCTAACTTTATAATAATCGTTACATAAACCATATCAGTGGCTTATTTTATTAGCTGTGCTATTAGGCGGTTTAAAAACTTTCGACTAAGCCGTTCGACTCGAAAAACCCACTTGATAACAAGAAGACAGGACTTGTAACGAAACGACAGCAATGTGGGTTTATGAACCGCAGTTTTGTGGGTACTTTACAGTACGCGGTCGTGGGTCGGTTTTAGACATGTGGGTAATATGGAGGTGTTTACCCCCAGGACGACGAGATCAAGAAGTACGTGAAGCAGATCCTGGAGGGCGCCAACCTGGAGCAGATCACCATGAAGACCGTGTGCAAGCAGGTGTACTCCCACTACCCGGACTTCGACCTCGCGCACAAGAAGGACTTCATCAAGGCCACAGTCAAGTCGGTACGTAGCTCAGCGTGTAGATGGCGCCACGACGGGACAAGCTGGTATAACCCGTGCACATTAAGAAACGATCTATAAATGGCCGACGTTACTTCCGGTAGTGGCAGCAAATTAGATTGTCGTTAATCAAGTGTAGGTAAACATTTTTTAACAATGAAGGGGCAAGGTGGGGGCAAGGTGTGGGCAAGGTAGGGCAAGGCAGAGGCAAGGTGGGGACAATGTGTGGCGAGGTGGGGACAATGTGAAGAAGTATACGAAGTATTTGACTACCTTGTACACAATTCTTCGGGTATAATTTCGCAGAACTTTGCCTTGCTTATGAGAATTCATGTTTTTCTTTCAGCTTTCATCGTTAGTTTTCATCCAATAACACTTACGCGCCAGCCACAATAAACTGTTTTTTTTTTTTTTTTTGCTAGCATTACCGCGGTGTGCGAGTATAGACAGATATATGTTAGAGCAAGAGGGAACGACATCCGGTCGCCATTTTCAGATCGTTTCTTTAAACGCACGGCTTAAACTGTATATTATAAAAAATGTCTGAGAAGTATATCTTCTCACGCGCGTACATAAGTACACGCGCCCACTTTTTTTCTTTATTTTAATTTTGTTTTTGTTTTGTTTGTTGCAGTGTATTTAAGATGTTAGGAGTTAAGGGCGGAGTGTAGATGTCTACATAGTATACCTATAGTTTATAAAAGGACATACATAGTTATATATTATTATAATAATAATATATTATGAGAATAATAAAATATGACGAAGTGGAAAGGAATCGCCCGCTTTTATTTACAAGGTAGATTTTTTATTTTATTTTTGCATGTTTTTATATATTTTTTTGCACTATTACACTTTTAAGATTATTTCTATACTCTATTCATTATTAAAAAATAATTTTCCCCATACTAAAACGGTCATTTAGTATGGCAGGAATTATTTCTAGAGACCTCCTAAAACGGTCATTCCTGTATGTATACTATAAGTATCTGTGTGTTTGCTTGTGTATTCGCTCTGTGGTTTAGTGATTTAAGTCTGGGACTTACGATCTGAAGATAGTAGGCTCGATTCGAACCCAAATTGGTCATTGTATTTGTGAGACTGTTGCAAGCTAGACTTTCGATAACATAATAGAAATTGAATCACCTCACCTGATTGTCTGAAAAGTAAGACAATTCCTTGCTTCGGAGGGCACGTTAAGCCATCGGTTGTTTCACATACGTGCGCGAGCACAATTTCGAGCACCATTTATATTACAATTAATTTTCATTCCACGTAATTAACTAGCACGAATTTTTAAAACGGCACGGAATGACAAGCTTACGGGTTCAATTCCTGTTCGCGTATAATTGTCTGTTTCTCTCGACTATCGCACGTGTTCTAACCTGTGTGTTTGTTTGCAGCTCATATCATCGTGAGCGGTGACTCGGCCGCAAACCATACATAGTTCTGTAAGACACAACACTTAAACCTAAATGAACTAGACTAAACCTGCGCCGTGCCACCACAACACACACCACCGACTTAAACCATACAAACACAAGGAACCATACAGGGTGTAAAAAAAATACTGCGTTTCTTTAAACTACACGTTCTACTGATGATATCAAACAACTTTCCCAAACCATAAAAAATTTTAGCTCGAAAAAAAAAAAAACCTTTCCATACAAAGATGCTTTCCTTGCATCTGCAATTTTGTATGCATAGAGCAAAATTATATTTCGTTGGTATTTTTTTTTATTTGCGTATGTTGTTTGTTATCATTATCATTAGAAGAACGCAGTACTTTTTTGCACACTGTATTACTTCAAATCAAAAGGTACGAATTGTATTGATTACTGGGTTTCTTTTAACTATTAAATGTTTATTTTTCTACTTTTGTTTTGTACTAATATTAAAGCTCGTCTAATCTAAAGAAGCAATTTAATGAATGTTTAGTAACTTTAAAGATGCAAATGTACGGTATAAGTCGCGGGTGCATTCTACATTCTACAGCATGTAGCGCGGTCGCGGCGCTTGGCGTATGTAATTTTATGTTGTAGGAGTAATTCCTTCTAGCGTAAGGATTAAACAAGTAAACAGCTCTAGAAATATAAGAATGTTTTATTATTTTCACTGTGCCTATACGATCTTGAGTGATTCGTTCACTATTCCTTTTATTATTATTATATTTTGTTGTCATATTGTAAGAGTTATTCAGCTGTGCTACGAGCGAGCCCGGCGTGTTTCAGTTTACATTTATAAACAGACGGATTGAAGTACACTGTGTATTATTTTATAGCGATTCAAAACATTGTACAAAATTCTGAAAGTACGACGCGAGCCAGAAACATCACACTTGAGAAAATAGGGTTCTATTTATGTAATAGATTCAGTTCTTGCATGTATTAATGTTAAAGGGCACATGTTTTGGTTCCTTTATTATAATTATCATCAATTTATATTGTCGTCGTATCTCCTTATAAATATTTGGCTAAGGATTAATTTAAATGAAAATATTAATTGGTTTAAATAGGTCTGAAATGTAATATTTTTTTATTATACAAGTAGTGGATGTAATCGTATTTTCTCGCAGTCTGGCACTATCGCAGAATACTATTCGGTTAAGGTTCGGCTAAGTGTAATTTTAAGAAGTGTAAATACACTGAACATACATTTTTGGGGCTAAGTTGTGAAACCGACGCTCTATTCCAGAAATTATTTTTACAATGAAATTTAAAATTCTCCAATGTTATTAGAGAGCTTGAATGAGCGACAAGTTGGTCGACTATTCGTTCCGTTCGACGCTTCAGCCAGTATTTTGACAATTTGTATAATTGCTGTTCTTTTAAGAGGCTTTCCTGGGCTAGGTGTACCCTCATCAGTCAAAAAATCATAATTCACTGAAGACACAATTAATCCAAAATCCGGTTGAACAGATTGAAGTAAAAGTAACGAAGATAACTTTATTTAGAACTTCATCAAGTTGCAATTGATAGTTGGTGGTAGTAACAGATTTTTTTATAAACTTCAGTACCTATACTTTAATCTGATCTACCGGATTTTTGATTATTTGCGTTTTCGGTGGGTAATGATTTTTTAACTGACGAGGGCGCTGGCGTGCACCGGGGATCCCCTTAATCAGAACATGAGAATGTATTCACGTAGTCTTCAATATATCTGAAATTCCATAAGCAGCAGTAAGTAGTGCAATATAGAGTTGAATTTGTTGGCACATTTTTGATATCGGTTCTCGTGTTATATGTGGAATGTATTTATAATGAATTTGCTTGTATTGGGGTGCTTGCCGATCAGTTGTGTCTTGTGGCCGGTTTGTCGCGCAGTCCCAGGCTCCCAGGCGAGCTAAAGTAATGTAGGTTACGGGGCTCGAGCGCCGTGATACGTATTTCCAAAATGCAAGGGAAATAAACTTCAGCCGGCGAAAGAATGGGTTCTTCATAGCTGTGAATTCCATATAAAACCTTTGAAAATTAAGGGGTGAACTAATGGCGCCACCGCCGCAGCTCCGTTTGCCCCTTAAATTGAACAGTGGTATCGATTCGTTAAGAGCATGACTAGACTAACTACATCTTTTCCAAATTGTTGCCGTCCCCTTCTGTTCTCTCAGGATAGAAAATGACAGGTGACCATTTTAGTCAAGATTTTTGTAATTTTGTGGCACACAATTTGCCCCATTATCTATCAAAATGTCGAAAACATTGTCTCGCTGGTCGGAGTGTGGATGCGTTTATTGAATACATCTTTTCCATACTTTGTTATTTTTGAAGACTACAGTATTTCTAGGCTTACAGATTTAACTGCGCAATCTAAACCTTACGTTTTATATTTTTTTATTATCTTAAAACGAGTCAGCTGTCTATTTTGGGTTGTATTTATTTTAAGTTCTAGAAATTATTGTTAGTCTTCAAATAAATAATCTATGAAACAATTTCCATCTGGTTCCATATACCTGTCACGTCGCCCGAGCCCGCTAAGTGTAAGCTAGGTGGTAATCAACATTAAATGTGTATTTGTGAATTTTAACCATATTTCGGTTGATGTTTTCTTTTAAGTGTACATGGATGGTCATTAGTGGCGGCGTAGTGGCACTGAGTGAGAGCGAGTGAATGGTTCTCCCTTTTACAATTGGAATATAGATAATAATAAAGTAAAAAGTTTGAAAAATCTCTCTTTTATTTCGTCCCTTTTTTAGTTTTCGAGCTATTTCTATGTCGGTTTTAAACTTTTGGCAAGATACAATAGTAGAAAAGTATAAAAATAATGATTTATCATAGAATTAGCTCGCAATCTATTCAAATACCTTAGAAATAAATATTTATACACTTGTATACAAAGTTATTCACACATTCACTTAATATTTAATGTAAAATACACAAAAATAGTTCGGTTAGTAAATTACAAGAGATCCAATTAAATTAATCATTCAGTATAAGTATTAAATTGGACGGATTTTTGCTAAAAACATAATAAAATCACCTTATTAAGTCGTGAATGTCGTGATGTGAACGGGTCCCGACTAAAATCCTTTGAAATTCGTTCGTTCGTTATGTGACAGGATTATAATAAATCCGTTTATACTGCCATCCTTTTCTGTTCGCTCAAGTTGGAAAGTGACAGGACCAAACTAAAACAAGTTTTTGACAATAATCAACTAAGGTCACCTTAGAGGACCTTACGCAGGAAGCGTGGAGTCGTACCTCCAGTTGGCTAGTGCTGTCTGTCAGTATCAAGCCTTACCTATGTTAGTGTCTTATAGCTTTTGGTCTGTGGCTTGTATTAAAGGCTGTTTGTATTATAGTGCTATTGATTCGTAGAGAGCACGACTTCACTAAATCTTAACCAAAATCGTTGCCTTTCTGTTCTTTCAGGATAGACAATGACAGGTGACCATTTTATTAAAGATTTGGTGATTTTGTGCACATACAATTCGTTACCAGTGTCTCACAGCTTGGTCTCCGGTTTGTGCTTATGTTTGGGATGTGGTGCGCGGCGTCTCGGCGGGAACCCGCTCCCCCCCTGCGCCCGCGCGCCCCCCGCTCCCCCCGCACCCCCCGCGCCCCCCGCGACCACCTGCGACGATGCCGAGCTAAACGAGCAGCGTGAGGACGATGCGTCGCCGCTGTCCACGTCACCTAAGACAAAATACACATATGTAAGGAGCTAGACCTTGACATGACTACAGTTCTCTAATTTATCTGGCATACTGACCAGTTTTT
Source organism: Scrobipalpa atriplicella (assembly GCA_029255725.1). Taxonomy (NCBI): domain Eukaryota; kingdom Metazoa; phylum Arthropoda; class Insecta; order Lepidoptera; family Gelechiidae; genus Scrobipalpa; species Scrobipalpa atriplicella. The sequence goes on along the minus strand of JARACY010001108.1, from coordinate 50,873 downwards.
TAACACTTTTCTCTCAAACATGGATGGAAATATTCACATTTCGAACGAAAAACAATACGCGAAGTGCCATATTGACGGATATTCAGAAAGACGGAAGTAATGGTTGTATGAAATTCCATTATTACCGTCTTTTTATCACCCTTTTTTTAGTCATTATTGCCTTATTTTGTTGTTAAGTTGGTATTTCGAACAATATTACCAACATAACAGCAAAATACCGATTCACAAAATGGCGGCACAGTTTTTTAGTTTTTTTTTTTTTCATAGATTGGGAGTGAAAGAAAAACGTAGAATGTGCCAGCTGCATCTCCTCCCGGGCATCCTGTAAAAATCAGCTAATGGGATTCGAGGGTTTCAGTGTGTTGCGGTTTGGGCGATGGGCTGACAACCTGTCACTATAGCAATATACATAATTATCTATAGTAACCCTCAAAACTTGTCAGACGTGGCGGAACGACCTTTGTTTAGGTATTTTTTACTCTGCCTACCCCATTTGGGATAAAGGCGTGATTATATGTATGTATGTATGTATGGTATTTACCGTCACTACTGTTGTTGCTGGGTAGATGCGGGTCGCGCAGTCTCGGTCGGCGCCGCCAGTAGCGGAACTCGCGCGGCAGGGTGTACGAGCGAGGCAACGATATCTGAAATACAACGTCAACATTTAATATTACTAAGCGGTTTTTTGATCCAGCTTGAAGTAACCAATATTAAAACACGTGTTGATGAATCGAGCGAAGCGAGTTTACCTATTTTTAAAGTGAATAACTTTTCTCAAACTGAACAACTTTTCTTAAACTGAACACCTTTTCTCTAAAATGCACAGCTTTTCTTAAAACTGAACGACTTTTCTAAAACCAATCTACATTTCGCAAACTGAACAACTTTTTTCAAGCTGAACAACTTTTTACAAAACTGAACAACTTTTCTCGAAACTGTAAATTTTTTCTGTTACTGAACCACTTTTCCAAAACTGAACAACTTTTCTCAAAACTCAACAACTTTTCTCAAAACTGAACATATTTTTAAAAACGGAAAAACTTTTCTCCAGGAACCAGTATTTGCCTAAGAAATTAACATTCCCGCACAACTAAATTGTAAGGGAATGTTCGTTACACACACCGGCGGTGGAAGTGTATGGAAAAGTATATTAATAACAAACTGTTCTTGATTAGGTATTACCGACTTTAACCACATGAGAGTAGATAAAAATGATTTATCTATCTATCTACAATACCTGGCTGTCGATGTCGCTGTGTGGTCGGGGCGTCCCCCCGCGCCCCTCCCCGCCCGACTCCTCCCCGCTGCTGCCGCCTTCCTCTTTCTTTCTATTTCTGTAAAAAGAAAAGTGTCATAAAAATGCAAACATAGGTACTCGTAGGTAAACAAAGTACCAAGATATTCTTGTTTTTTTTTTTGTGCGGCCTACATTTTAGGAAACTCAACTTTTTGGGAAGTCAACATTTTAAGAAGTCGACCGAATGGTCCTAAAGGGTTTATTTATTTATTTATTGTTTATTGTACACAAGTAATATGAGAAATACAATACACAATGAGAAGCGACACAACAGGTACAGCTTATTTTTTGTGTACAATAAAATGTTATATAAATAAATAAGTACGGACAGTCACTATTCTATTTACTTGCAGTTTTTCGATAGGTTCTTTAGCTCCCAACTAAAATGAAACAGTTAATCTACACCCCTCCAAGTAATGTGGAGCTAACAATATCTCCGGGGTCCTACACCGCTGCATCTTCCTCATCTGCTCCATCTTCTTGCTGCCTACCCCGTAAGACATACAGGCGTGACTATATGTACTTACGTATAGGGAGGTCCCCAATGGCAGCACACTTGTCTATTACACCCCTCCAAGTAATGTGGAGCTAACAATATCTCCGGGGTCCTACAGCGCTGCATCTTCCTCATCTGCTCCATCTTCTTGCTGCCCACCCCGTAAGACATACAGGCGTGACTATATGTACTTACGTATAGGGAGGTCCCCAATGGCAGCACACTTGTCTATTACACCCCTCCAAGTAATGTGGAGCTAACAATATCTCCGGGGTCCTACAGCGCTGCATCTTCCTCATCTGCTCCATCTTCTTGCTGCCCACCCTGTAAGACATACAGGCGTGACTATATGTACTTACGTATAGGGAGGTCCCCAATGGCAGCACACTTGTCTATTACACCCCTCCAAGTAATGTGGAGCTAACAATATCTCCGGGGTCCTACAGCGCTGCATCTTCCTCATCTGCTCCATCTTCTTGCTGCCCACCCCGTAAGACATACAGGCGTGACTATATGTACTTACGTATAGGGAGGTCCCCAATGGCAGCACACTTGTCTATTACACCCCTCCAAGTAATGTGGAGCTAACAATATCTCCGGGGTCCTACAGCGCTGCATCTTCCTCATCTGCTCCATCTTCTTGCTGCCCACCCCGTAAGACATACAGGCGTGACTATATGTACTTACGTATAGGGAGGTCCCCAATGGCAGCACACTTGTCTATTACACCCCTCCAAGTAATGTGGAGCTAACAATATCTCCGGGGTCCTACAGCGCTGCATCTTCCTCATCTGCTCCATCTTCTTGCTGCCCACCCCGTAAGACATACAGGCGTGACTATATGTACTTACGTATAGGGAGGTCCCCAATGGCAGCACACTTGTCTATTACACCCCTCCAAGTAATGTGGAGCTAACAATATCTCCGGGGTCCTACAGCGCTGCATCTTCCTCATCTGCTCCATCTTCTTGCTGCCCAGCACGTAAGGAAACCTGTACAATACAAATACAGGGTTATTTTTTCGAAATTGATATGATGCTCAGACAACGAAAAACAACTTTCGCGTAAAAATAAAATACAAATTTTCCGATATTTTTCCCGGGAAAGTTGATCAAGATCGGGTCTGAGCAACCCCTAAGATATAGTTTATTGTATATAAAACTAAACATAAGAATGGAACGAACATTACAAATCAATATAATTTAGGCGACCAAAGTACCTAATCTATGCCAGGCAACCTTTGGATATAAGAGTCGTTGAAGTAAAAACAGATTATACAGTTAACTTAGTACAAAATAATAATGCAATGAAAATATAATATTAACTATACGGGGTGTAAGGGACAGCGTCCCGAAAACTGATAGGGGTTGCTTAGTCATCGATACTGAATAACTATCACCAGGATTTTTTTTCAGGAAATGAAAAAAAAAATTTGCTTTTCCATACAAATTGTCTGATCGAGGTGGTCATTTTGTATGAAAAAGCATTTTTTTTTTCATTTCTTCCCACTGCTGGGCAAAGGCCTCCCCTTTATTTCTCGAGGCGTCTCTGTTCGCTGTCTCTTACACCCCGTATATGTTATGAAAGGTAGAAAAAAAGAACCTAATTTAATTAGACATACATACATACATACATATAATCACGCCTTTATCCCTAATGGGGTAGGCAGAGCAAAAACGACCTAAACTAAGGTCGTTCCGCCACGTCTGACAAGTTTTGAGGGTTATTCCAGATAGATCTGTATATTGCTATAGTGACAGGTTGTCAGCCCATCGCCTAAATTATAATACTGAAACCCCCCAAATCCCTTAGCTGATTTTTACAGCATGCCCGGGAGGAGATGCAGCTGGCACATTCTATGTTTTTCTATCACTCCCAGTCCAGCATGGAAGAATATTTAATTAGACAAATGAGTAGAAATAAAAGTGTTACCTATCACAGTTCTGGGTGTATTGGTTGCAAGGTTGTTCAGTGTAATGTGGTCGTATGTTGTCCATGTTCTGAACACTAGCTAATGCATGTTGTAACGCTGAAACGTACGCGTCTTTACTTTCATATTTGTAACTTTGTCCGTTCTCACAGTAACCCGAATATTCTCCTATCTGTCTCTCATCGGAGTAAATGTTCTGATTCTGTATTCTAGGTTTGTCTAAGTTCGTACTGTCATAGTTGTTGGTTACTTCGATGTAGTTTCTTGGGCTGTTCGTTACGTTCCTAGGGCTGCCGCAGTTGCTTTCGTAGCTTCTATTCTCGCCAATTAAATAGTTCGCACATCTGATAGGCGTTCGGTTGATGTTGTTCTGTTGGATATTAGGATTGTCGTAGAACGTGCGGTTTTCATATTTGATCAGTCTTCTCAGTTGTAAAGGATCTGTGGTTTCGTGTTCGGTATATTCTGGTTTTATTTCTGTGTATGTGGGGTAGATGTTGCAGGTGTGTGGTATGGGGTAGTTCTGATAAGCGTGTGTGTGGTGTGTGTGGCAAGGGGGGGCGGGGGTGGGCGCGGGGGGGGAGGCGTGTGTTTTGGCTCTAGGTATCGGTTGTCTTTGTAAACTGCTGTATATTTCGTCGGCGGCTTGTGGCGTCGTTTTGGCTAGTTTTCCCTGTAAGTAAGAAAGAGTTTATTACACAAAAACATATACAACGTGCAACATAAAGGGTATATGCATCGAGAAAGGTGTGAATCTACCCATGAAACTGAACAACTTTCTCTAAGAAACTTAGGTCAAAATAAAAAAAATAATAATTTTACTTTCCATACTAAATGCGCTGTCGGCCGATGCATTTTGTATGGATTTTTTTTTTTTTTTTTTCGTTTTTTGACCTATATTCCTTAGGGAAAGTTGTTCAGTTTCATGGGTAGGTTCACACATTTCACGATGCATATACCCTTTTTGTTACACGTTGTATAATACAAAATTATTTTAACAAAAATGTGCGCAAAAGCGGTCTTATCGCTTAAGTATTTGGGTACTTGACTGGGTAGTTTAAAAAATTCAAAACGTTTATACTTAAAACTGATGGCTAAAAATATCCACAAGTGAAATCCACAGATTTCATTCATCATTAAAAAAAAATGCTAATTTAGATTTTAATAATCGAATTAAAAGTATATAAGTTATTGATTTGAGTAGTCAATATTTACTAAAATGTGACGTCATAACTCACAAATTTCATACAAAAAAGCCTTTTTGACATTTCATAAAAAGTTGCTGATTTGACTAGTTGGAAAGTAGCCAAAAGCGTTTACGTGTAACCCTCAGATTGGCAAACATTCTCAAACTACCTCAAGAAGTCTGCCGTGTAGTATACATACCTGTTTGATCTCCTCCTCTATGACCCTGAGCTCCGCGAGTTGTTTCTGTTTCTTCTCGTGTAGTTTCTGTTGTATGTTGACGCGGGAACCAACCGACGAACCTTCGTTCTCTGACGACCCGCCCTGCGAATGTGTGAACCACTAATTCAGTTACTTAGAATGGACCGAGTCTTAACAAATCGCCTGATATTATGTTGATGTTGCCCTTTAATTATTTTTACGAAGAAAAAAAAAACGATTGGAGTAGGTATCATGAGCTGTTTCCAAAAATATACCACATATTTACATTTCTGGAAGCTGTTTCTAAAAACACCCTCTGGCTCTCCAAATAAAAGAAAAGTAAAGAAAATAAAAGAATAAAAAATAAAATAAAAGAAAGAAAAGAACAGAAAAGAAAAGAAAAGAACGAAAATAATAGGAAAGAAAATAAAAGCAAAGAAGAGAAAAGAAAGATAAGAAAAGGAAAGAAAAAGAAATAGAAAGAAAAGAAAGAAAGAAAAAAAAAGGAAAGAAAAGAAAAGAAAAAAAAAACACCAAGTTTGGGCTAAATAACCCTGCATGTACTCACATGATGATTATGTGCGGGCAGTGGTCTCCTCCAGAAGGCGTTAGCAGGGACGGGCGCGGGGGCGGGGGCGGGGGCGGGCGCGGGCGGTGCGGGGGCGAGGGGCGGGGGGATGAACGATGTCGGCTTCTTCTTCTTGCGACTAATCGCCGCACTAAAAATAAACACGAAGTTCAAGTAGCAGAAAGTTTGCTTGGACTATTTTTTTAAGAATTTAAAGTGGGATTGGTGATCGTATTGTAGTAACGGTCATGATATCGGTGAGATTGGTTCATACCTTTAGTAATAATAACAATAAAGGTGAAATTGGTGCCTATTTTCCCCAGTAACGGTGAGATAGGTCCCTATTTTTCCCCAGTAACTGTGAGATTGGTCCCTATTTTTTCAAGTAACTGTGAGATTGGTCCCTATTTTTTTCTGTAACTGTGAGTTTGGTGCCTATTTTTTTCAGTAACTGTGAGATTGGTCCCTATTTTTCCCAGTAACTGTGAAATTGGTCCCTATTTTTTTCAGTAACTGTGAATTTAGTGCCTATTTTTCCTAGTGACAGTGAGATTGGTCCCTATTTTTTGTAATAAAGGTGAGATTTTTTTTAACGACGGTGAGATTGGTTTCCATTTCCTTCAGCTTAATCTCTCTACTGTATTCAGTGATATCAATATTAGTCAGTAATTTCATGAGTTATAATCATAACTATAGTTTCAGTTACCTAGTGACGGGGTTGGAAAAGCGGCAATTGAACACGCCGGGCACCGCGGCGACGTCGGCGGGCTGCTTCTTGCTGCCGGCGCCCGCGCTGTCGCCGCCCGCCTGCTGGCGCAGCATGTAGCCCAGCCGGCGCACGTGGAAATACCTCAAATAGACATACGCATTTATTAGGTATAATTTTATGACGCGAAATGCCACACTCACAACGTCGCGCTATTAATCTGAAACTTGATTATAAAAATTAAATTTCTCGCTAGTTTTGCTCGCTATATGGAAAAAAATATTTGTCGGACAGTAAAAAGAGATAACGAGCTCGCAACGCTCGCATATAAGTAACACCCACGGAGTATAGGTCACACCTACTTCACTAAGCGACGTAAAATCTCGCGCTAACTTCTCTCGCGTTATAAGTCAAAATACCTACCTCGATCTGAGACGAAAAAAATACCAGATATTGAACCGGTTGATTGAAGGCTGTAAATCTGGAAAAATTACCTGTAATAAAGCAGCATAGCCCCGATGCCCGCGAGGAAGGTGCCAACGACGACGGCGGTGGCGGTGGCGGGGCGCGCGGCTCGGCCCGACCACCACCACGCCACTACCAGCAGGCAGTTCTCTATGAACATCACGCAGTAGAACGACACCTGCCCAAGGAAAGGTCATACCATGTCATTTCCTACAAGTACATACAAACACGTCTTTATCCCAAATGGGGTAGTCAGAGCAATAATATTCATAATAAAGAACTTTGAAAAACAAAAATAAATGTTGCTTACCATGTTGTTAGTGTGGCTGGAGTCTTGTAGATTTATGTAAGCGAACACGTACACTAGCGCCAGTAATCTGCAAGCAAAAACAGGGTCGCTAGTTACTAGTTATTATTCTGTGGTCGGGGTGATACAAAAAACACCAAAATCTTAAAAACTAAAGTAAACTATTGATTAGTGCTATCTAGTGGTGCCGATTCGGTTTAAAACTTACATTGAAGTTAAAGCATATACAATAAAATAACGTTGAAGTTCAAACACCTACAATAAACTTACGTTGAAGTTTAAACACCTACAATAAACTTACGTTGAAGTTTAAACACCTACAATAAACTTACGTTGAAGTTTAAAAATATACAATAAAATAACGTTGAAGTTCAAACACCTACAATTGACTTAAGTTGAAGTTCAAACACCTACAATAAACTTACGTTGAAGTTTAAACATCTACAATAAACTTAAGTTGAAGTTCAAACACCTACAATAAACTTACATTGAAGTTTAAACACATACAATAAACTTAAGTTGAAGTTCAAACACCTACAATAAACTAACGTTGAAGTTTAAACATCTACAATAAACTTAAGTTGAAGTTCAAACACCTACAATAAACTTACATTGAAGTTTAAACACATACAATAAACTTAAGTTGAAGTTCAAACACCTAAAATAAACTTACGTTGAAGTTTAAACATATACAATAAAATAACGTTGAAGTTCAAACACCTACAATTGACTTAAGTTGAAGTTCAAACACCTACAATAAACTTACGTTGAAGTTTAAATACCTACAATAAACTTACTTTGAAGTATAAAATCTACAATAAACTTACGTTGAAGTTTAAACACCGACAACCAGTTTTCTGTCTAAAAAAGTTATTCAGTAAATTCAAACAGCTGTCTTTTCAAAGTTAATAATAATACTAACGCGGACAGGCTTGCTTTGCGCGGTAGAGACAGGCGCTCGCTGTGGAACACGCTCTTAGGAGACATCAGCCACAGGTGCATGGACAGCCAGTGGAGACCTGGATAATAATACGGGTTTTTGTAATTTCATTTTATGGAAAATTATACACGGTGAAATGTTAAATAAATAAAGATTATATTATAAGTTTTGAGACTTTCGCGGTTGTTTACTACAATTAGATTGTTATTTTGAACGTGATTATTACCACGGATTATGTTTATTGTTACCTCCATATTTTGGAGTTGTTGTTGTTAGTTATCGCCAGTCTACTCGTGACCATGGAGTTTGAAACAACTCCGAAATATCGAGGTAACAATAAACATAATCGTGGTAATAATCCCGTTCAAAATAACAATCTAATTAAATTAAGAATTTTTGTATCTGTATTTGTAGATCGGAAGGGCCGCAGCCCTATATGCAGGTGATCATCGATCAAATTCCACCACGTACCGAAATGTTCTTCGGTTTTCGAATTTCATTGATATGTTTCATTGAAGATTTTACAGTGAAGAATAACATTTTAAATAAACTTGAACACACCTGCTGCTTCTATGATTGTGTGTGAAATTGACTAATCTGTATTTGGAAGAGTTGTTGGACTCACCTATAACTAGAAACACCCAGTACTCGTAGACTAGAGCGTAGACCGTGAGCGCGCACACGCGGGACGATATCGTGCCCAGCCGCCATAGGAACTGAGGAATTGAATATTCATTTCCATAAATCACATCAGCGCCGGGTATCCATTATGCAAGTGAAGTAAGAAAGAAAAACCATTTTTCATTTCTCATACTCGGAAAGTAGTGTTGTTTTGATCTGACTATTGGGTGGAAGATGCTGCTTTCCTTTCACAGGGAAGGAATAACTCATACAAATTTCATCCCCACCCTAGGGCGGGAATGAACTTTAAAAATAGAACTGCTTGAATTGCTGTCAGCTGTGAAGACTTTTTTTCATATTTAAAAAAAAAACTTTATGAAATGTCGTGACTTTTTAACCAGCTAGTGTCACTGGCCAGTGTGAATTTAGCGCAAACTTGCGATGCGAGTGCCGCGACAAAATTAAAAAATAATAATTAAAAAGTCAACACAAATTGGCGGGATAGTAAAATCTGTTCTTTTTAATTTCAATAATTGTACCAATATGACTATTAATTTTAAATAGGTACCTACTTTATTAACAATAAATACTTAGTTTGTATTAACAACTAGTTTTATTTTCCTCATATTCTAAATGAAAAGTAGAGTCATTGCCACGGGTAGAAGAATCAATTCCTCTCGGACTATAGCTGCCCTCGCTGCGCTCGGGCGTCTAACTACCTCGGGAATTGATTCTCTTCCACCCTAGTCTATGAATCTACTATATTTTACATGATATTTCAGGTGAAATTAAAAAACCAAGTTCTCCTCGGTTCTAACTTTGACAATATTACAATTTTGGACATGACTATCTAAGTGTACTTTACCTGAAATATAACTCCGAGCCACGTAAGCAGTAATCTGTGCACGTTGTGTCTTCGCACGTTCTTGCTGAAGGAAGCCAGCGCCCAGCAGACAGAGAACAGAGACAGAGCCGCTGATATCACGTTTAACTCCGCGAACGCTGCGTTTGCTGGAATCGAAAGAGAGAAAATAAAAAAAAAATACGGGTTGCACTCCTGGAGTGCCGGCAGAAGCGAAAACTCAACAGATGGCGCTAGTAGATTTCTAAAACGCTCTTGATCTGTCGCAGAAAATCTGTTGCGGATCGGCCTACTGTATGCATACAATTTGTGTGTGACCAGAGGTCAGGAACTCTGGATGATGCGAGTTTAACAATTTTTTTTCGTTAATTTTTTTAAAAACGAAACATCACAAAAGCTATTTTTTTGCATCGTTTTCTAATCGTTGGCGCGATGGGAGAACAATCGAAGCGCAGGTTAGTGCTTATTCATTTCGATAACGAATGTTAAGCAACCATCGCCGTGGCCAGGCCATGGATGGGTGACCGGTATTATTCACATGCCCTCGCCCTGCGGGCTCGGGCAGATAAAAATCTCGGAGAAAAATGACTTGATTTATGCACTTGTTGTGATATCTATTATCTACTATTTTTATGTAGGCAATAAATAAAGATTTTCAATCTAGATAGTTAATTTCTCACCCGCCGGTTCATCTATGGTGGTGTCTGGAGGCACGGCTAAGGCCTGTTGCTCTCTGTGTCGTACTAACACGTGCAGCTGAAGTAGGAGCATCGGCGCCGCCTCACAGAACGCATGGACTAGACGTAACATGCCTGAAAGAAGGGAAAATAATATATTTAAGTTATATTATGTCTAAAAAGTGTAGGAGGTCGTGGTTCGAATCCCACCACGTACCAATGTGTTTTTCGGTTTTCGAATTTCATATGTACGTTTATTCGGCGCTTTTACGGTGAAGGAAAACACCGTGAGGAAACCTGCACACACCTACGTGTTGTGTGTAACCTAATCTAGGATTGGGTCTGGTTTCCCTTCTGGGTTGCGGAGGTCAGATGGCAGTCGCTCTGTGTAAAAACCAGTACCCTCGTTCTATCACCTAGATTAGGTAGCCGACCCCGAGAGATACGGGAAAATAGATATAGATATAAGATTTATGTTAAGCTATGCTTGTACACAAGATCGCGTTATAAATACGACCCTAGGAGTCGCGCGTATCGCCACACGACGCGGCAGTAGCGCCACGCGAAGCAGTAGTAGCGGCAACTATATTGTACTCAACGACGTGCTTTTATGGATAGTGGTGAAAAAACTTCGATACCGTGTTTTAGGACTTACATTGCTTCTTTATTACTTACACAGGTCCCGAACTTGATGTTTCACCCTCCTCAGCTCTACAGGCACTAGGAGCCGCGCGTATCGCCACACGACTCCCAGCGCGAAGCAATGTAGCAGCAGTGGCAGCCAGGGCGGACGCCCTCGGCGCTCCGCCCCCGAGCCCCACCACACATGGAGGTACCATCGTAGGGAGATTACCTGACAAAATAAAATATAAATAACTGTTTTTAATTGAAGCATATTTTTAATTTTAATGTAGATACGTAATAATAGATACGTAATAGTAGAAATACTGGTGTGACTATTGTGTGTCACATTACATTACAAACCTGCGATATCAACAGCGAAGTGATGACAATAGAAATGGCGGCGGCGAAGGTGCCCTTGTATCCTCGCTCGAGCAGAGCGTACCCCATGACCACGTCGAACACCACGTCACAGAAGTAGCCCGCCAGCGAGATCACGTTGAATAGCACGTCGCACAGGGGCAGAAACTCAGCCATCGCAGCTACATGTCTCGGAAAATCGAGCTAAGTTTTTGAGTTTCCCGCGTTTTCATTTGAATTCTGGAAAAATATGGCGGTTGAATGGTCACTGCGTGTGGAGGAACGTTTTGGCTGCGTTCTGTTTTACGAAAGTATTAAGACTGAGATTTTTTTTTTATGTTAAAAAAAATATATATAACATAAACAGAAATATTATAATCTTAATAATTAATTATAATTCGTTTAATTTGGATTTTAGGATTTAATAAATTCATAATTTCTATATATTTTATAAATCAAACAAAATGCAGTGATGTAAAGATATTTGCGTGCAACGGAACGTCGCGCTATTGTTGTTGACGTTTCACAAGCTTTCGACGTTGTGGAATTTAGCATATTTCTAGCATTTTCTGAGAAAAGAATCTTGAATTTACTGCGGAAATCATGTCTAACTACACGGATTTAGTGAGTAAGATCGGTAAGGAGACTTCCAGAGCTGCGTGCAAAAAGTGTGGTTATGCTGGTCACCTTACATTCCAATGCAGAAACTTTATCAAAGTGAGTACCTATTATCTCATTATAAGGTTTTATTGAGAACTATTACTTTTCATGTTGCTCTAGCTCTAGCTTGAATATCATATATTGCACTGCATTCCAAATTCCAAAAAAATTAAAGGACATTGTCACAATTACTTGGCAGTTGGGCCATTCTTGGATTTTACTTTCAAGTCTTTCTAGTGAAATAATTACAAACTTTGTTATTATTATTACATTCATATTATTTAATGTACAAGTTCATTATCTACCACATAATGCTATATATATATATATTGTCTATGATGTGTGTGTGTGCCTGCCTGTTTATTAATGGTACCATTTCTTGTTTTCCAGGTAGACCCGAACAAAGAAATAGTCTTAGACGTGAGCAGCACCAGCAGTGACAGCGAAGATGAATATGCTACTCCATTGCAGAGCCTACGGGAGGCCGAGCTCAAGCAGAAGCTGCATGAAAAACTGCGGAAAGCCAAGGAGAAGAAAGAAAAGAAAAAGAAGAGGAAAAGATCTAGGTAATTATGTCACGTTCAATCAGTTGATTCTCTTGATTATTTAAATACCACTTATTATCATGTCCATTTCCATTGAGAAGCACAAGTCTAACTTGACATATGGTAATTGGGGCTCTTAGTTTAACACATGGGCCATCACAATCAGTGGCCGACTTCACATTCACTCACAAAACTTTTAAAAATACTACTACTAGTAGTAAATACCAAAACCAACCAATAACATCTAGAATTGGGCTAAATTCTGGACACCACCTGCTAAAAATGCATTAAAAATACTCCTGCAACTAACAGAATTGAAAGAGGAATGTAACCATTTTAAAGAAGAAAAGAAAATATTATTATTATCAAAATTTATATTGTCTACATCCAATCTGTTGTTTATTATCTAACCATAACCATAACCATGTTTTATTTATTTTTTATCCAGATCATCAAGTTCAGCATCATCAACAAGCAGTTCATCATCATCCTCATCATCTGACAGCAGTGACACCAAGCGGGACAGGAAAAGGAAACACAAGAAGAAAAAGTCTAAGAAGTCCAAGAAATCACACAAGGAAAAGAAGAAGAGTAAAAGATAGTCGAATGAATGTTTTTGAATTTAATTGATCAAAGGCTGAATATTAAATGAATTATGTTAATGAATGGTTGTATTTGCCATGCAATATAAATTCAACTAAACCTCAAATTGTTAAATAAATAAATGAAAATCTCATAAATATTTTCTACAAATAAATGACTGACTGAAATGTACATGTTCTTTTTATTTACATCATATATTTTATATCCATCTATCTTTTCCAACTCCCATTGTACCAGTGGCAGAGAACAGTGTTGAACATATTATACATCAAAATATCTAATTATATGTTTCACAAACATATAGAATTAATCACTGAGTAGATAATCACGAATTAATTGACTACACATTTATCCTTTAATATTCATATAGGTATGACTAAAATGGCAACAAATACATCCTTTACCACACTATTATGTTTGCTTCCATGCATAATATCTTTTGTATAATTAATTTATTTAATCATAGGATTATGATTTGCAGAACAAAAGAAAATACTTATACTGTTATAGTATTCACATGGATCCCTTATCAAATAAGTTGCATTTATTTGTTTGAGTTTATTTACCATAATACTTATGAGGATGTAGGAATGTGTGACACTGATAAATCTAGGGTACAGCATATATATATCAAAATAAAGGTATTTAAAGAGCAAGTACCTAGGTACCTAATGTTTTTAGATTTTGCAGTTACCAATCATGGGTGTGTATTGTGTTCTTTTTGGTACTAATTTGATAAACTAGATTAACAACACGTGCTAGACACTGCTATAAATGTATAAATATTAGAAAGCTGTGAGAACTACATTGAATTTACTCAGAAAACCTGATATAAATTCCACCATGCTTAGTGAAATAGAAAGTGGCATACATATGGCTTTCGCCGTGGATTTCTCGATCGATTGATATCTGAATAAATCAACGAGCCACTCTGTACGTGGAAATAAAGCGTTGTTCTTTACGAAAACAATGATAAAGCCCAAGAGCTTTCAATACTTACCAAATCTGAAGATATATCATGGAATCTCGACGAAGAATTCACAAGGAAAACGATGTTTATATCACAATATAAAACCACACAGGCATGTTACACTTATTGTATTGTAATTATACTATGTTAAAAATACATTCTCACGATTATTAGTATTCATATCACACAAAAAGCTTAGATATTTTGGTTAAGTTATTTAAGTTCCAATCAAGTTCACGTCAAAAGTTCAAGCATAAACAAACGCCATCTACTGGACGGAATGCGAAACACGAAAGCTCTCGGTCGATGGATATGGATGCGTTCACAAGCGCGTTAATCAGCACCATCTATTGAAAAAACTGTGAAATGAGGCAAAAGCTCAAATGTTGTGGATGCGTTCGTTTCGTTCGTACATAAATTTAAAAATGTAGAGTTTTAAAAATGATGGTAGAGTTCTTTATTTATTCGAGTTCTCATTAATCACGGTTTTCTTTTATTTCCAGTGGGTACAAGAATTTTAAATCTCCCATTTCCATGTACACTTGGTTGTATAAGGCGTTTATAATTCTTCTTCGTCAAAAAATGCCTTATAACCACATCGGTATCAGTTAAATGTCGTGTTGGTTTTGTTGATATTTTACTACTGGGCGCTGGACTGAAAAAAAAAAACATTAATTAATTTTTAAAACCATACTAGCGTTATACAATAAAAGTTCTAGTCTGTTAGTGGGCCCCTAATCCGAAGATAGTGGATTCATTTCACTCGGGGGAACAGTACTATGATATCGATTCGTGGAGGGCATTGGTAGCAACTCGTGGTTGCAAAATACGCGACTTAACTAATATAAGTCCATAGCTGTCACTTTCTATCATGCATGAGAGAACAGAACAGGATGGCAATAATTTTAGTTGAGATTTAGGTCGGGAAGGTTACGTAGGTACGAATCGGGCCCATTATTATTTTTAAGAGGCGGCAGCTCACCCTTGATTGAGAAAACGATATATCTTCATCACAAGCAAACTTTATTTTCTATGCATAGAACTGATTATAAAATCATTCCTTTTACAACATACTAAATTGTTATGTGAAAAACATCTTGTTTACTTCGTGATTTCCAGTGATTTCTTTGAGACTAAGCACAGATTACCTAGTATATATGTCCTACGGACTAAGTCAATATCGACAGTATCTTTTTAACTGAATTCCTAATTCGACAATGGACCTTGCTCCTTCTTTTTTTTTATTATCTGGAAAAATTCTCCAAAAAATTAGGAAAATTATTCTGTTTTTAGTTTTTTAATATCTTTATTAATGACTGAGATATTAAAGCTCAAAGTGAGCTCTTCCGCACGAAGAGAGTGGCAGACGGCCCAATATTCAATCGCTCGCAGTGACGTCATCTTTAAACGCGGTGCACTACGTAGTACTAGTAAGTATGTATAGAAGTTTAAATCGCGAAAGTTGATATTTGTCAATGTACTATTTTGTGAGTTTTCCTCAGTTGATTAGGACATTGTAGGCCTGCAGCATCATCACCTGATATTATACAGGGTGTAAAAAAAGTACTAGGTTCCTTTAAACCACATGTTCTACTAATGATACCAAACAACTTTCCCAAAGTTTCACAAAAATTTTCGCTCGAAGAAAAAATTGCCTTTTCCATACAAAACTGCAGATCCCGGAGAGCATCTTTGTATGGAAAAGGCAAAAATTTTTTTCGAGGTAAAATTTGTGTGCTTTGGGAAAGTTGTTTGGTATCATTAATAGAACATGTGGTTTAAAGGAATATAATTAGTACATTTTTTTACACCCTGTATAATAAAATGAAAGATTCCTCTCCTCGAAAGCACGTTAAGGTGGCAGTCCCGATCGTTGTCTTTAATCTATATCTGCGAAAGGTACCTATATATTTTAATCCAAAAATATTACGGCGATCCGCAAATGTTTTTTATTTTTTGAATGTTATTCGGGAAGGAGATTGCCTGCCGTCATAGGACTTATTAATATTTTAAAGCTACTTAATGTAGCAGCCCGCGTGCCGGGGTTGTTAGACGGGACTACTAAATATACTTTAAACGAGATATTTTAGTATGATCACCATCTTGAAAAAATAACTAAGGCCGGTATTTATAATCAGCTCTCAAGAGTGACAGCGAGTTTGAGTTCATATCAGAAATGTAATTCCAGTACAAAATTACCTGTCAAATCCGCACTCAATATTGCTCTCAATCTTGAGATCGCTTTATAAATACGAGCCTTAGTCTCAAAAATTACATGTCAGAGGTTAAAAACTATGATGAACACTGATGTCAGAGGTTTACAACTATGATAAAACCTTATGACAGAGTTTTTAAACCGCCTAAATAGTTCACCTAATATGCCTCTATCATGGTTTGTGTAACTACCACTATCAAAGACAACGATCGGGCCTGCCACCTTAACGTGCCTTCCGAGGAGCGGATGTTTTTATTTTACGTCAGGTGATGCAGCCTATAACGTCATAACCAAACTGAGAAAATTCCTACAAAGTAATAAATTAACATATATCAACTTTATGATCCCTCCGTGGGGATCGAATACACGACCTGCGGATTGAGAGCTTAGTAGACATTCGGGAGCAGGACTACTAGACCACAGAGGCAGTTCACAACTCAGAATAACAAAATATTTGCGTGAAAATTAATATTTCTATGCGTGAAACAAATATAACGCAATATAAACCACAGTACTGCATACGCCGCTTTCACAGTTCGCCGCCGCGGCATGTTTAAAGATGACGTCACATCGGCGACACCGCGAGCACCCGTAATTTCAGAAATTGAAAAAAGATGCATTAACTTCTCGCGGTCATATCTCTGGAAATACTGCATGTATCGAGCTGAAATAAAAACTAGGGTAATCTACATGATCTAAACACTAATATAAGGTATGTTATAACGTGATATTCGAACCTAGGAGTCTTGTCCATTCCTACTAGCCAGTAGTTTTAGTGGCCAGTATCTGTGTAAGGCTAAGATTACAACCTCCAACAATTATTACTTAAGACTAAATCTTAACCAAAATTGTTGCCATCTCTTTCTGTTCTCTCAGGATAAACAATGACTAGGTGACCATTTTAGTCAAGATTAAGTGATTTTGTGCACATAAGAATCGATACATGTATTTGATCTGTGAGATCTTTCCCTTGACACGTTACACGTTGAATCACCTGAGAGAGAAATGACTGCGTGCTTCGGAGAGCACTACGGTTCTGTCACTATCTCTCACACTAGGATTTAAACGAGTAGATAGTAAGAATAACGGTAAAATAACCTGTGGCAAAGAGCATTGCAAGAGCTGAGTAGTCGCAGGAACCCTGGTAGAGCAAATTCTAGGGATGCTTCTTCGCTAGCTAATATTTTTATAAGTTTCACTGGGTCTTCCTTCATAGCGTTTAAGCTGCAGATTGTGTCCTGGAAAGACGATACAACACTAAGTTGATTTGTGAGCTTTCCACTGTTGGTAAGAACGATGCAGACTAAATCACCAGAAAAAAAAGATTCCGTGCTTCGGAGAGCACGCTAAGTCGTCGGTCGCGGTCGCTGTCCTTACACAAACCATGCTAGAGGCGCGGCCTATTGGCTGTGCTATTAGTCGGTTATAAACTCTGACACCAGGGTTTATCGGGTCATTCACTCGACATGAAGAACTTGAAGTTGTAGTGCTTGCCTGTCCAAACTCGAGTATATCTTGTCTCTGCTGTTCCAGCGTGACGACCAGGCTCTTCGTGATGCTCTCACATTTGTTGCTGATATTTTTCACGCATTGCTTGTATGCTATCCTATCCCACCTGCATTTGTTGGCGACCTTGTCCGTTGCTGTCACTACCTTTAATAAGAGATGATGGGATTGTTAAGGATAATATTATTCGTTGATGATGATGATGATTTATGTAGAGCAAAAGAGCGGACCACACTCGGCGAAATTATTGTTATCACAAAATTGCTAGTAGGAAATAAGTCCGGCTGAAAGATCCCACAAAAGCATTGATATAGGGTCCGTGAGTGGTTACCTAATTTGCGACCACCCTCGGACTCTTCACTCTCCAGATCTAGCTTCAAATAGCTTGCTTGTAACGTAGGATTGTCTGTCCCTTTTTTTGCTACTAGGTTAGCCTGCTCTTCTTCGACTGGTCCAGGTTTGGTCCAGTTTAGAGTTAGAGGTAATCCCTACACAAATGTATGCAAAATTTCAATCGATTAAGGAAAACTTCTTTAAAATTCACTAGCAAGATTTGACCTAATCAAACAAAAACTTTAAAATACCTTTTGTACATCATCAAGGAACAGCATTGCTTTCTGATGATAGCTGGCGAAGAGTTGGTGCAGAGTCTTCATGCTATATAGAACCAGGTCGCGTTCAGTTGGAACCTCGTACGGACCGATGTTTGTTGGGGTTTCCGCCTCGGGACAGTCCATTTTCACCTTCTTGTTTGGCAGTATTGTCTAGTTGGATTAAAAAATCATAATTTATTTCTACTTTACCGTTTCAAGAACAGTTTCTCAAGTCAAACTATTTATTAGGAGCCCCACTTGGACTGTGGACATTAATTAAATGTTATGTAGTAGAGCTATGGAAAGAGCGTCTGCGTCATTAGTCCCGTTGATGTGTGAGAATCTCGTGAGAATAGTGACTCAGTGACTCGATCTATCACGATCATATCATCTCTCTTAACGCCAAGAGCAATAATACATCTTCATAAGCCAGCTTGTATGTTCACTCCTGGATAAGAATATGGCCAAAGGTGCGCCATTAAGTAGGAAAAAGAATAAAATTCGTAGAATTCTAAATAAAAATAAAAGCCAGATTAAAAACAATCACCGTATTTTCATGATGATGAGCCCAATGCGCCGTCAAAAACGTGAGCGGTGTTGTAACAGTTGTGTTCGGTTTAACTTTATGTTTAGTAATAAATTTAGTCGAATGAGTGAATTTCGAAGTCATTGTGGTAGTGGTATTGGGAGCTGTCGATGTCGTGGTCCAATCTTCCAGGTTGAAACCCTTGAAGAGCTGGTAACCGGCTTCTGGTGACCCGTCTGAAGAGAGGATCTTTAGGGTCAAAAGTACTGTGAATATAGAAAACAAGGTCATTTTTATCTAACTATTTTTTTTAGCCCGTTGAGGCTTCTCTGGTTGAGCTCATTCCTTTGTCACTTTGCCTCGGTCACAAATTCATCACTCACTTTCACCGCTTATGTGGGATGTATGGTAAGATGCTGTAGTTGAAGACTGTTTCTAAAGGTGGATCTCTCGGACGTAGATCTTCATATCATTTCAAAATCAAAATAAATATTAATAAAATGAATAAACTTACGAATAAATATGTTTGGTGCTATACTGCCGTCCATAGTTGTGCTGGTTAAACGTCGTGTGGTTAACATACTTTGTTATTCATTGATAAGCTGCTTAGTTTTAAACATTTCCATAGTTTTGTAAACATTGCATAATGATTTAAGGTGGTTCTTGGCCCAAGCTGATTGTAGAGTTTAATGGTATACTATACAATTCTCGCTTATTTAAAGACTACACTGTCCGTCTTTAAATAAGCGAGAATTGTATAGTATAGGGAAGACGTTTAGTATATCGTAGTAATACGTAGGTACTAAACCTATCAATTTACTAGTAATCATGTTTTTGTTTTAGATTTAGACTAAGCGTTTCCGTTCCATATGCTACGGTTAGTACGGCTCCATGTCCGAACAAAAGTCAGTTTTATGGTCCCATCGTGAAGAAAGCATGAAACTTGGCATGAATGTAGCTGTCATGTATGTGCTTCAATGCAGATATGGAAGCATGTTGAGAAATTAGTTTTTCCCCCCCTTCCCCCCCTTTTTATGTGCCAAATCGTGGTTTTTTTTATTTTTTATGAAAACGGGTACAGCTATCAGAAAACTGTCAAAGATCAATATGTTCCCTATGAAATTCTCTACAATATTGTCATTGGACGTATGTTGATAGAATTTATAGTTTACAAAATATGTACAAATTCTATGAAAAGACATGCCCTTCTGTGACGGGTTTCAACTCACCCACTTTTTTGAAATGCGTATATTTCAAAAACTACTTGACGGATTCTGAAGTTTTTTATTTTATTTTGTTGGGTATATTATAAAGATTATTATAAACAGAAAAAAACACTACCTTATCATATATAATTTAGCTGTTATTTACATTTGAAAGAAAAAAAAAAAAGTATGATTTTATTTTACTTTCTTAATATTTGGCCGCCATCTTTATTTTCTTAAACTTTAATTTATTTATGTTATTCTAGAGGTCAACACCAATCAAATGACACCTCGATCATTAAAATCGGTGCAGCCGTTTTGAGACAATTTATTTCTTTTGATTATATAGCCGCCATTTTGGAAACGGTCCGCCATCTTGAATTCCAGTGGGTAACTCGTCGGGTGTCTCGGACAAAATCATTCATATTGGTCCCTACTATCACTATGCAAAGTGGCTTGCTTTCTGCACAAACTGAAGTTTCCATCTTAAAAATGGCTCTAAGACCTATGACTGACGGATATTCGCTCAGCGCTTTTTCAACATCGCTATAAAATTCTTCCAGGCCGTCATCGCTGCTTTTGCTTGTGGGTGCGTATACCTGAACTACTTTCATTTTGTATCTATCGCTGATGTTAAATATACCGTAGATAACTCTAGTTGATATTGCGGTTATGCTCTTCAGCTTATCACTAAATGACTTGTGCACGAGTAGGCCCACTCCACCTTGTGAACTATTATCTCCTTTGTAGTACAGCAGGTGTCCCGATCGTAGCTTTGTAAGTTCTTCCCCGTGTCTTCGGGTCTCGCTCAGTCCCATGATGGTCCAGTTTATTTTATCCAGTACACTTGTTTCCAAATCGCAAAGTTTGTCGTCATGCAAAAGGGTTGTGACATTAAACGTAGCCAGGTTAATCGTTGTTGAGCAGCCGTGCGTCTTACAGAGATCCTAGCACCCTCTGTCCTGCCGGTTTCCCGACCGCTGCCGTAGCCGGCCCAAGCAGGACCGCTGGGGACTGAGGGCCGATTTGATTTTTTGTCTTTCATGAAGGTCTAATAGTGGCCTTAAAACGCCGCGCTGGCCATTGCGTGTTAGCGAGTTGGGCCTTTCTAGGGGGATTTAGCCCCTAAGGCCTCCGTAGCCTCTTCCAGCCGGTTACCCGGCTAGGAGTATGGTTATACCGCCAATGCTCGGTCGCCAGAGCCTCGTCCGTTATCTAGCAGGGAGCACCGCGGTGCGGTGTAAACCACGCCGCCGCCATCCGGCGCGTGCAGGTGTGAGGTTGACAGTAGGGCCGGATAAGATGTTAGTTTCGTTCTCCCCTTACTCCCCGATATAAATATATATATGATTAAAACTGTAATTAACTGTGTTTTTAATAAATTGCTTGAAACCCTAGACCCTAGCTTTAAATTTGGAAAGATAGTATTGTAATTCTAGTATTAGTAGTAATTATAGTATTGTAAAGGTAGTATTGTGCTTCCATGCTGGACTGGGAGCGATGGAAAAACATAGAATGTGCCAGCTGCATCTCCTCCCGGGCATGCTGTAAAAACCAGCTAAGGGATACGAGGGTTTCAATTATTGCAATTTAGGCGATGGGCTGACAACCCGTCACTAAAGCAATACACTACCTACATAATAATCTGTAATTAATAGCCCTCAAAACTTGTCAGACGTGGCGGGACGACCTTATTTAGGTCGTTTTCGCTCTGCCTACCCCATTTGGGATAAAGGCGTGATTTTATGTATGTATGGTATGTATGTAGTATTGTAAAAAGGAAAAAAAAGAGTACTTGAGTCAGACGCGGTAAGCTGTAACTCTGGAAATAATGCCTCTACGACTATGAAATAAGTGTCATTTTGTAGCTTAATGTATAAGGTATATAACTTCTTTAGACTATTTTATCACCACTCTTGTCGTTTTCCTATAAATGGAGCAAGAAAGAAAAAAGTGTGCCTGTTTTTACAATTTCATAATACGTTGGTGGCTGTATACAGAAATATATTAATCTTACCACTATAAAATGTAGTATCGTTTTGTAGGTAATTTATCGACGATGATTTGGTCTCTGAAGAGTAAACTCCTCAGTCTTATGGTTTTTGTAGAAAATTCGAAAAACCAGAATGAGGGAGATAAAAAGGGGGGGAAGTGGGGGGAAAAATAATTTCTTGAAGTGCTTCCATATCTACATTGAAGCACATATATGACAGCTACATTCATGCCAAGTTTCATGCTTTCTTCACGATGGGACCGTATTTCAAGTTAAGGACTCGTACTAGGTAAGGCTAGGGTGACCCTTTTCCACCAGGTGGGCGGTTACTTAATTATCACTGAAAATAAATAAGATTCTAGTGTAGTGAAGCTAGAGGCAATGTATAAAGGACCTTTCCGTAAGGAACTCTAAATTGTAATCAGATTATGTATGCACGAAAACTTCAGCAAGGCTTATATTAACCAATTAACATTATAATGAATTCGGTTTTTTTTGGTTACATGTTAATTGACAGTGTTAATTACTGTATTACATAACAATGATGTTAGTTTCCATAGTTACCAACCAATTGAATTATCGTCATGGTAACGGCTGAATATTTTGAACGCTTGTCAGAGGCCTGAGGGTTTTTATGTTTTGTTATTGATTTTTCAAGTTTGCTCCAATTTCCGATATAGTATTTGTTCTTCGTGCATTGTGTGATCTAGTGTTCTCAGGAAATACTGTAAACAAATAGATTTATATCATAGTCTATTGCACTTTCACTGGGAGCCAACCAGTCTCATTATATTCATTACACAGTATTGGGGTTTCACTGAAGACGACAAATGCGAGTGTGGCGCCATACAATCCATGCCACACTTATTGTCGTGCCCTATCTCTCCTGCCACCTGCAGGAGGACCTGTTTGACGCCAACCAAAAGGCTGTTGATGTGGCCACGTTCTGGGCGTCAAGAATTTAAATTTGCTATTGACTCGAGAAGAAGAAGTATTGTAATAAATGTGATAAGACCGGTTGGCTCCCAATATACGCTGTGTGTTTTTTGTTTTTGTTTATTTTATAGGCTAGGTATACATAGTAGAATTGCGTTGTATCGTCTACTCAAGAGTATACCCGTTAGTTTTCCTGTTTTGTTGTAGGTGCAACTGTAATATTAACATAATAATTATGTTTAGGTTAAGTTCGTTTCCTGCAGAAAACCAGCGCTACAGTCGTCGACTTGAGCATATACTGAACTGGAAACCGTTTCGGTATCGAGTGTAACTTTTAGGCTATTTAGTTTTTAAATTGTCTAATCGTAATAACTGGCACCTAATTAATGATTTTCTTATTTATTTCAGTCTACCACAGTTTATAAAGCGGAAATCGCCATGTTCAAGCTTAGCCCAGAAGACGTGCAGGCGATGGAACAGCAGCTGAAGGTTTCCGTGGAGGAAGACAGGAAATACTGGCGCGTCAATGACGTCAAGTGCGATGCCATACAGACTGCGAAGAGCTATGAGGAGTTTGCGTAAGTATACCATTGTATTTTATTTAGGAATTGGGAGGATTTTGAGTTGGATTGGAAGTGCTATGTTTTAGGTAGATATGTAACATGGGATTAGCTGACTTTATTGTCGGGAATTTGTAGGTACTGTTAAAGCCAGCAGAGGGACTCTACAGTAATATCATGGGTTATATACAGCCCAATTTAAAATACCTATTTTTTACATGAGTATGGCGATATGCGAACGGGGACGTACCTAATGATAATGATGATGACGATAATGATGGGTTCATTATGCTCACTTATTCAATTTTTTTCCCCAGTGACCGCGTGGCTGCAGCTCACTTGCGCCCTCTGGAGAAACACGACCACAAACCCCAACCACGAGCTTGGAACAAGTGCGTCACCAAGGAGAGGGATGTAGACTAAAGAGTATAGCCAAGTTATTTAGGCTCGTATTTGTAAAGCCATCTCAAGATTGAGAGCAATATTGAGTGCGGATTTGACAGGTCATTTTGTATTGGAATGACGTTTCTGATACGAACTCAAACTCGCTGTCACTCTTGAGAGCTGATTATAAATACGGGCCTTATTTACTTATATAGCTGATTGTACAATTTATTTGCATTAATAAAGTACTACTGTTAGAGACACTATAATGTATTTGATGCAGGTTGAAACGCATAAAGATATTATGTGTGTTATGTAAAACTTCATGTAGAAATACCTGGAGGTTTGAAATATGTCAGTATTTTCATGTTGAACTGGAGCAAAAATAATCAACTTATTTTCCCGGGCATAAAAAAGAATTATAAAAATAAAAAGTATATCGAAGTCATCCTCATATTCGCTGAGCGCACATTTAATAAATGCTTATCCCAGAGCTAGCTGTGCTCTCAACCGGAAGGGCCGCCATCTTTGCATATTAAACAAAACCTTCGTAACGTGAATCCTTTTAGCTTTTATTAATATTTTCTTATGAAGAAAATATATTATGAAGAAAAGCCTTATGCGTGTATGTCATTATTCTATTTTTATACCGGGCGTAAGGGACAGCGTCCCGCAAACTTATAGGGGTTGCTCAGTCAACCAAACTGAACAACTATCACCGGGATTTTTTTTTCAGGAAATGAAAAAAAAAATTGCTTTTTCATACAAAGTGAGCGCCTCGATCGGACAATTTCGGAATTAAGGACGCTGTCCCTTACACCCAGTATAAAAAAGTAATAAGCGTAATAATTAAGATTTTCAGACTGTTTAGCTTGAGTAGTAGGTATGTCGTCTAGAAGAGATCGCTACCAGAAATAAGACAGCTTTTGTGCACATGGGCCATAAAGTTTTTAATTAAGTAAGGGTCTAAGGGACAGCGACGGGGTCAACAAAAGTGAACAACTTTCAGCAGGAAATTCTTTCAGGAAATGAATTTTTTTAATGACTTTGCCATACAAATAGTCTGATCGAGATGGTCATTATGTAAGGGAAAGTCATTTCTTTTCATTTCCTGAGAGAATTTCCTGGTGCAAGTTGTTCAGTTTGGTTAACTGAGCAACCCCTATCAGTTTTTGGTACGCTGTCCCTTTCTACTCGTATACATACCTACCACCTACCTACTTCGGTATGTACTTTATGATTTGTGCAGTATTTTCTTTTCCCACTCCCATCCAAGAAAATTTTGTTAATACTAATAATAATTAATATAATAATAGTTAATAATAATAATAATAATTACATTGTGTTAATTTCGTCAACTCTAAACCAGATGCAGGCCAAGCTTGAGGACCTCAGGCTTACGGCAGAGAATATGGGATTGCGAATTAACACGAAGAAAACGGTAGACATGCGAGTGATGTCGAGAAATGTCATACCCCTGAAGCTCAATAACGCTCCTCTAGACACTGTCTCTAAGTTCACGTACCTAGGTAGCTGCATTACCAACGAAGGCGGCTCGAGTGAAGACATAGATGCCAGAATAAAAAAGGCAAATGGCGCTTTTGCTCAGCTCAAATCTATCTGGGCGTCAAAAAAGCTAACTCGACGCATAAAACTTACTTTCTTCGAGTCGATTGTCAAAAGCGTGCTTCTATTTGGTTGCGAGACGTGGAGAGTGACGGCGACACTTACAAACCAGCTACAAGTGTTCGTCAACAAGTGCCTCAGGTCTATACTCCGTATCTATTGGCCGAACACCATCAGAAATGAGGACTTGTGGGCCCGATGCCAGCAGACGCCCATTAAACAAGAAATTGCTCAACGAAAATGGCGGTGGATAGGGCACACTCTTCGACGCAGTGAGACGAATGCCGCCTCGATAGCTTTTGAGTGGCAGCCGACCGGCAGAAGAAGACCTGGGCGACCAGTGCACACCTGGCGACGTACCATAGAAAGCGAACTCAAGGCCAAAGGATTGACGTGGGACGAAGCCAAGAGGCAGGCACAAGATAGGGGAAAATGGAGAAAGCTCGTGAAGGCCCTAAGTACCAGCGGGGTACCCTAAGGATAACAACAACATCCAAGAAAATCATCACTTTTCTGCTCTAGAGATAAAATCTAAGCAGCCAAAGTGTTATATTGCCAAAGCTATTTTATTAAGACAATGGAAACCGTTGAGTAATGTCTTGTCCCAAGAACAGTGGAGTGGCGATGGTGGCATTAAAATAAATGGCCAATTGCAATAAAATCTGTTTGTTTCCTTACAAACTGAGAAATCGCGCCCACTGGTATTCTTTTGATGCTATTGAGAAATGTAGATTGTAAATTATAACAAAAGGAAATAAATAATTAAAAACAAAAAAAAATATAGGCTGGTAGTGCTACTTATAGTTAGTTAGTACACATAAGTACATTTCGCAGTCGCATAGGGATGGAAACTCATAATCAGCTGATGAATTTGAAAATCTGTTGAATGTTTTTTTCTGTAAGGCCCCGCCTCTCGATTCAATGGGTATATGTGTGTGTGCCCAAAAGAAATCTAGGCATTGAGCTATGAATCATCTTAAAACATGGCTAGTTGTTCGTTGTCCTGTCCAAATATAAACCAACCGAACTTGACTTGACCCCATACAATCAGCTTCCAAGAATGTTAGATGTACGTGAGTATGATGAGATGTATGTAAGTATAAATGGTCTTGATTTTATATTCCTTTTGACGTTTTTACTTCTAAATTTTCCTGCATTTTCTTTCACTTCTAGCTGGAACTGGCCTTGAAATCGAGCTCTTATAAAAACATGATTAAACTCAGCATTTACTCTGCGCGCGTAAACAACAAACTTTAATCACGAACAGGGGGCCAATTTTTGACAGTCATGAGAGTGATAAAATTAAGGGTATTTTATATCAAATTTTATTTGCTCTATCCAACATTATTGTACATTCGGACGCGGAATGTAGAGTAGACTTCAACAATTCCTCATAACAATTTGAGGCGTTCAAGGATTTTTGAATTATATTTTGACAAAGGATTTATCCAAGGAAGAGTCAGCAACGTAAAATAACATCTTGTGCGGCGCTCACCAATCCGGGCCTGCTATTGCTAACTGTGTTGTAAAAAGCTATCTTACAAAGAACATACTATTAAACCAAACCTACTCTTTTATCATATTCGCGTTTCAAAAATTGACCTCCAGAGACAGCTTGCGCTTACAACATTGCTGAATTTTTAAAATACTTCCTCATGATGAAGTGACGAAACTGGTCGCAAAATAAATTATATATTCAGTGGAACTAGTGAAATGAGTGTTTTATTATAAATTAACATGGAGTTCCATCAAGAAATTACGACACAAAGTATAACATACTTAACCTTCTACATTAAATTTTAGAGTTTTTAGGTCAAAGACCTAGGCATAAACCCATGCAACCAGCCGTGGGTTAAAATTAATACAAATGTGCGCCCTCAAATTCCATGCCTGTTCTCTTTCGCACAGACTCTATTCTCTTATGGGGTGAGGGTTGTTAAGTCATAATACAAACTTTTTATGTCCGTCTCACGTGGAAATAGAACTTATAACCTTTGTACCGAGAGCCAAGGACTAACCGCTTCAACACAGACGCTGTTACAAGTTTAAATAAAGGTTTAAATTGTAAAGGTGTAATGTAAAGAACAGGGTAAAATCCGGCAACCAGCAGCTAAGGCACCTGTTCTCATTAAGACGCGCCATTTTCACGTATTCCGACGAGGAATCCTGGCTTGAGACTAGGCGGGTACACACTGGTATGATAAATTTGACGTTCCAACCACAACCATCGGACTGAGAGCCCAAGGCTGGAGCCACTGAACTACGAATGCAGTTACAGGCGATTATTGTCAAGAACAGGGTAAAAACCGGCTACCAGCAGTCTAAGGCACCTGTCCTCATTAAGACGCGCCATTTTCACGTACTCCTCGACGAGGAATCCTAGCTTCAGTGAAGGCGGATGCACACTGACTTGTCACACGCGACGGTTCTCGCCGATGCAGTGATAGATGACGCCACAACAACAATAATGATGATGATGATCCTACCGACTTTTTCGGCCATATTGACCTCTTCGACTTAGGAGTCGGTATGGCCCTCGTGCGTCCGAAAATGGCTGACGTAGCACACCTTGCTCATAATGGCGTGAATGGCAGCACGCTGGTGGGACTTCACTTTTTGTTTATCAATTGCTACGGCGTAGCTGTTTGCTACAACAAAACGATATCCGATGAGAAATCACTGTAATATGAATTTTACTTTTTAGGGTTCCGTACCCAAAGAGTAAAAACAGGCAGGACCCTATCACTGAGACTCCGCTATGTCCGTCCGTCCGTCTGTCACCAGGCTGTATCTCATGAAAATGATGTATTTTGGTTGCCACTATGACAACAAATACTACTAATAAAAAAAGTAAAATAATTATTAAAGGGGCGTCCTGAACTTGACCAAATTCAGAAAGCAAGCGTCTCATTCACCTAGTGTACACCTCACCTTCAGTTTCCCATTAGGTCCGCCTTAAGGCTAGGGGGGGGCAAGGGTGGGGGGGTGCGGCTATTCCAATTATACGTCTTATGAAATAGTTGTCGCGGCTGGTTTCGCGGATGCCCGCAATATCGGAGAAGGCGATCGCCGATAGGAATTTTTGTTGGGGTGGCACTTTGGCTGTGGGAGAAGCGATTTCGGACCTGAGCGGAGCGGGAATGTTTGATGGTCGTTTTGCCAGATAATAATCATACCGATCTCCTATTTTCTGCCTATTTTTGTGACGTATGCCTCGGATAGAGGGTTATGCTTTGCCATGTTATATTGTAAGTATATATTTCCGTTTCAGAAGGCTCCTACACACTATGCCGGCGGGCCGGCGGGTTTGCCGGCGGCATAGTGTGTAGGAGCCCTTACATATGGGCCGAATCAAAAAGTAGATTTTTCTTGATATTACAATATTAAACTGGGACTCTGATGGTGGGGTACCTTTGTCTTCACAAAAAGAAGCGACTTATAGATCACCCCATCTCATTGCGCGGGTTACGTAAACTCAACTTATGTAGGTACTTACCTATAATATAGTAAGGCCCGTATTTATAATCAGCTCTCAAGAGTGACAGCAAGTTTGAGTTCGTATCAGAAATGTCACTTCAGTACAAAACGACCTGTCAGATCCATAAGCTTTTCCTGTAAGTCACGGTATGTGTGTCGTGAGTACGGCATATAACCAAATGGGGAAAGTCTGTGTTAGATAGACGAAAGGTGATCGAATTGAAAACGATTATGAATCAACAAGTGGATCGCTCACCGCTCCGCTTAACCCACTATACGCTCACCCCATTCGCCTCACGCGCCAAGCCATCGTGAGGAATGTCCAAGGTTTTTAAATTCACCGGGGTACGCCGCTTATTGGATTTCTATTATTTAAATGGCATTTAATCAAAAATCCTTTCATATGACATCCACAAGGGCATCTAGTGTTTAGAATACATAAATGGAAGTATGACATCTCGGAATCTGATGCAGTATGTGGTGTCAAGGTTGCAATGAAGACATGGTAGTGCATTTTCTGTGGAAAACTGCATTCCTTTGCGGGGAAGATGGTCTTGTCGTTGGCATAGCTGCCATTCTTTCTTGCTATTTATTAGGAGTTTACTTAGGCGTTTGGTGATATCATTTGTTTCAGATGGGCATATGAAATTCTTGAATATTGTACGTCA
The DNA here is from genome assembly GCA_029255725.1 of Scrobipalpa atriplicella. Taxonomy (NCBI): domain Eukaryota; kingdom Metazoa; phylum Arthropoda; class Insecta; order Lepidoptera; family Gelechiidae; genus Scrobipalpa; species Scrobipalpa atriplicella. The sequence goes on along the minus strand of JARACY010001108.1, from coordinate 21,170 downwards.
TATTATGTAGGCATAAATTACATAATTTTATAAAGAAAAAAGTTTCTTCATTTGGTAGGTTTAGAATTTTTTTCTACCAAAAGCTAAAGTAGAGACTGCTTTAGTTTATTTCTCGCCAAATCGCCTGCCAAACGTGTTGAGTAGGCCTATTGGCGATTATGGATTTATGCGCCTGATAGTAGCAGAATGCATGTCCTGTACTAAACCCCTGCAATATTAAACAAAATATCAATTCATTAATGAGGGCTGATGGTCCGACGGGTGATAATTGGCGAGTGGCCGCGGGGCTTGGCGGGTGCTAATAGGAATGGTGAGCTAATCGGTGTAACCGAGTTACGGCCGAGATTACTCCGAGATGGGCAGATTACACTCACCGCTTGTAGGTAAGTACGGTCAGAATAAAACTCTCTAGACTTGTTTTTGTCGCTGTTAGAGCAGATCTAGATATGTTAATAGTGAATTACATACCTACGTACGTACATATTATCACGTCTTTCCCTAATGCGGTAGGCTAAGCGACGATCTAAACCACTGATTAGAGAAAGTCGCTACTCTTCTGTGATCTAAACAAAGGTTGTTCCGCCACGTCTGTCATATATTGCTAGAGTGACATGTTATCAGTCCATCTTTATAGATTTTTTGCACTCACCGTTCTATATTATTTCTAAATAATTTAGAAATAACAAATCAAAAATTATATCCTGGCGGCGGATGAAATTTTTGATTTGTTATTTCTAATATTATCAGTCCATAGCCAATACTGAAACCCTCGAATCCCTTAGCTGATTTTTACAGCATGCCTGGGAGGAGATGCAGCTGGAACATTCTTTGTTGTTCTATCACTCCCAGTCCAGCATGGAATTATATAGTTAAGTACATACCTGTAAAATTAGTGACTCGATGTTAAGGTATGCTTGATATCGTACTTAATGGCAATCATTATCATCATCAACTTAAGCATTACAGCCGTGGATGGGCCTTAGCCTGGTCCAGTAAATCTTTCCAGTCCGATCTGTTTAGGGCTTTTTGTCTCCAACTCTTCACATTCAGACTTGTTCGACACCATCCAACCATCTAAACTTTGGTCTGCCTCGACTTCTTCGGCCGTCTGGCCGCCCATCTAGCAAACGTTTGGGTTAAACCTAATGGCAATGCCAATTAAATATTAAAAATCTAAAATATGCGAAAATCGCACAAAACTAAAAATCTCATTTTGACACCTTTTACTTACTGAACTTCTACTAATTTAAAGCGTATCAGTGCTTTTTCAATGAAAATGGCGTGGATTCTGAATATTCTGATCAACTTAGGTATATTTAACCTGTTACTTTTACCTCTGTTATAGCAATAATGTCAGCAGCTGGTTTAGTAACTATATATTTTCTGTGTTTAAAAAACTATGAGTGTCAATTTCTATAAAATAGATACAATTTTAAAAGTAGTTTTGTTGCTGTCTGTACTGGATAACCTGTGAGGATAACCATGGTAAGGCATTTAAACTAAGGTTATCTTAGGCAAGGTCAGGTAAGGTCTAGGCAACTCTGATTAAGAGAAACGTTTTAGAAAATCATGAGCATTGCACAATACTTACATTCACAGCTTACATTTAGAGGCAAGTATCTATCTGCTGAAAGGAAAATGGCTGAAAGCTGAAAGTAAGTCAGAACAAAAACAAAACAAAGAATTAGTATGAAATCTTTTTTGAAGTTTATGATTAAAATCTTTAAAACTATTGTGTAAATGTCAAGCGTCAACAAAGCGTCAAGCTCATGCGTCAAATACGTCAAACACTTGCCTATCCGTTAAGGATAAATTTAAAAACAACAACAACATATTGTAAAGTTGTAAAGTAAATAATGATCATGCCAAACAAAAAATCAAAACAAACAATAAAAATATACACCGCAACATATTTTGAATTTTTATAAGAAGATACAGGTAGGGTCCTCAAAATGATCCCATATGAACATTAGTAGACTCCTCAAGAGGCCATCTAGCTTACGACTAAACTTCCACCGGAGTCCAAAGCCTGCAGCATATTATTATGTTTCGTTTCGTCGATGTGTGAGAATCTGCACCGCTTTGTAGGAATTTGTATGGAACGTTTTCAGCGGGCCTATGATGCGCACTGTAGACTTCGTTTTGTCCACGTTTTGTCTACACATTATGTCTTTCGTTGCGCCCTTCACAACGGAAAATGACAGGCATTGTTCAGAGTGAAGTATGCAACACATGTAGACAAATCGAAGTCTACAGTGCGCATCATGGCCCTGCTGATCCAGGCGACTACCTATATGGCGTAGCAACAGTCGCAACTGCTGAAATCCGAATGGTACCTTAAGAGAACGTCAGACTATTGAATTATACTGTGCCTTAAGGCTCCACTCGCTCTTTTGCCTACTCTACTATATCTCAGTCACCTCTAGCATAGTCAAGAAGTGAAGCACATACCCATCACATACTGAATGTAAGGGTCAGCGAACCAGACACTGTTAGGGGTTGCTCAGTCAAAGAAACTGAAAAACTTTTAAAAATGTTGGCTTTTCCATACAAATTATCTGATCGAAGTGGTAATTTTGTATAGGAAAGTCATTTTTTTTTCATGTCCTGAAAGAATTTTCTCAGTTTCGTTATCTGAGCAACCTCTATCAGTTTCTTGTTCGTTGTCCCTACATAAATTACCCCGCATATAAATAACTCCAAATAGTAATAAATTCATTTTTCCCATTGTTTTCTAGTAAACCAGCTGAACCATGGCCGACGGGAAGTGCACGTTCGGCACTCGTGCGCCAATTGACATAAACATGCTGAACGAGGTCATCTACAGAGAGGTGAAGCACTTTCGCAATTACAAGATATATCGACCTAACTTCGGATGTAAGTATTGGCACAATAATAAATCACAGAATAATAAATAGTACCTAACGGTACAGATAGCTCACTCCCATACAACGTCCGGTCAAATAATTAAAACTGAAGATTACGTGTGTTAGGGTTGGCTGCCACGCGACACAATTCGTAATGAGGCAAAAAGTAAAGAGATGCAGATGATTGTAAGTTCACCGAGACGATCGACAACGCGACCGTTTTAGCCGGTTTCATACCTAAAGTGCGGATGGAGTGAGCCAGGCCTGGTATTGGTACCAAATCACAACTACTTACAAGAAATACTGACCCATCCCCGACTAAATTATGTTTGGCTTTGCTTCGGCTGTAAGTAAGAAGTGAACTGAACAGGCATCTTCTGGGTAAGCTCGCTCCATCGTCGACTCCGTTTCTGTCGCCCACGACCTAGACTGGAGTCAAGAGCAAACCCATTTCCGAAAAAAAAGTAAGAAGTGAACTTACAGTTCGACCCTGTTAAGTCTAGCCTGCAACAAAACATATTTCCAGAAACAGGGTGCTGTAATTGGCTACTTTCCAACTAGTCAAATCAGCAACTTTTTATGAAATGTCAAAAACGCTTTTTTGTATGAAAATAGTGAGTTATGACGTCACATTTTACTAAATATTGACTACTCAAATCAATAACTTATATACTTTTAACTCGATTATTAAAATCTAAATGTGCATTTTTTTTTAAATGATGAATGAAATCCACAATATTTTTAGCCATCTGTTTTAAGTATAAAAGTTTTGAATTTTTTAAGCTACCCAGTCAAGTACCCAATTCAAAAACCCCCCGTCCACAAACAACACCCAGACCCAAAACAGATTTTAAATTGTTCATAGAAATATTTGAGAAAACAAAGATACTACCAAGTTGGTAGTATAATATATCCTCTGGTAGTACCATTTCTATAGACTTTGCGGGTCGTCAAAAGAAAATATATATGGTCAACTTTAGTAGCAGAACAGACTCCATACCCAAGTCTGTCGTTTTGATAAGTACCTAATTATTTTCAATAACTTTTTCGATATTTAGCAATACCCGTGACGGGCAAGTTCTATGCAATGCACGACCAGATAACGGAAGCAAAGGAGGAGAAGGCTAAAATTGATGATTACCACAGAAGGGTGGCAAACACTCGAGCGAAGGGACCTCACACCAAGTACCCGGCCCCAGCTACGGAGAATCAACGGTGAAACATTTCTCTAAACAAGTATTTTATTTTAAAAACAATTTAAGAAACCCGACTGCAGTATGAAATAATTGTTTCAATGCATTAGTTTGTTTGTAATGTATTGTTCCAAATTGAGTTTTAACATATGACTTTTTATATTTTTGTAAACACTCGATAGGTTGAGTTGAACTTCTTTTTTAAGATTATATTGATCTTTAAAAATTCACACCCATCTAGGAACAGTCCAGTGCGTAAGACCTAAACGATACCCTAATTGTTGAAATCCATCCAGCCGTTTCAGAGATACGCGGTAATAAAGAAATTTAGAAACATACATACAAGATACGCGCGTAAAATTTTACCCTTCCTTGACAGTCGGGTAAAAATACATCTATCTTTCGGGGTAGGTAGAGCTTTAAAGAGTATTTCAGAAGCGGTTGTCACCCAGTTAATAAGATTGCTTTTACGTACAGGTACCTAGCTAGTTATAAACCAGTTAGTTACCAAAATGGCTGAAGGCGACAATTACTGTTGTCAGTCAAAATCCAAATTGCAATACATATAAAAGGCTTGCCTTCCACTACTGTACTGGTTTTTTAAAGTACTTACGCCGGTTTGGCAATAGTACCCTAGTCTGTGACTCTAGTCCGCCCGCCGCGCTTATAAGTAATCTGTGCATTAGTGTTATTTTGTAGCAATAAAGTCCGTGGTTGACCAGTCTAAAAACATTATAAATAAAATAGACGTTAACCTGTTATGTGGGTATGATACCCACGACCTTCTGCACAACAGCCAGGAGCACTATCAAGCCAATTTTCAATAATTCCAGTTACGGCTGGTACTACAAGCCTCTGGTAGCCATGGATCGCAGCGACAGACGCTTCTACCTGCCGCAGCGGGAGAGCACCCACACCAAGATCGAAGTCATCATCAGCAGGTTTAATCCCAAGAGCAGCCACAAGTGACATAATCAGCATGCTTTAAGCAGACGCCATGAACCTACTCTAGTACTTATAATACTTCCAGTTTGTCTAAGCTTGACTTTATGGTATAATTTTGTAATTTATGTATATTTAATTCATTTAAAGTTTTATAATTCTTATACAGATCAAAAAGGGCAACACATTTTTGACTCTCAATAAATACCTATATATAATTAGGTACTACGCAATGTTTAAAAATAAATTATGTTTTAGACTTGTAAAATTTTACTTTAGATCTTTAAAAATAACATATTTTCATATTTTATACACAAAAATATTTTTTACTAATCTAAACTAATCAATGAATGCCACAATTATTCGATATCTAATTTTATTTATTTTAATTTTCCGTAGCTTTTTTAAAAATGTTTTAGATAAATTTTTAGTATACCTATTAGCAAATCAATGGGATTTATTAAAATATATTTACACACCTCTGCATTATTATATCAACATAATGTATCAAGGAACTTGCGTTTAAAGCAAGAAAATAATCCCAAGGGATTTAAAGTTGTATGGAAATCCTTAATAGCCCAAGGGTTATTATGTGATTTGAATTTGGAATGTCATGTGAACTACTAAGAAAATAATTTTCAGAAAAAAAATATATGGCTGTGTGTGTATTAAAACTGTTGCCACACTCGCCTTCTGCGCCTCCCGGCGAGTGTAAAAAGGCTGTATGACTAGTTATCTGTATGTGCTCTTTGCTTTGTATAAAAAAAAGAAACTAAAAAAAAGAAAACGCGGTTTGATTTTGCAAAAGTTTTTCTCTCATTGATTATTACTTCCATTTCGTAAATTGTCGAGTGAAATTAATATTTTGACTCCAGAAGACATTGTGACTAGTACTTATTTTATCGTATTTTGTTATTTATGTTGAATATGTTAAATACGATCAATTCGTTTTTTGGAAAAATACGTAGGTAGTGGATTGTGAACGTGAAGTGTAGTTCAGTGAGTGTGAATTGACTTTCGGATCTGTTGCTTCTGGTATGTTTTCAATATTTATTTATGTATCAATATTACATGATTAGGTATATTTCTGAGCTTTATTATCTTACAGACGCCTGCCACCGTCTAAGTAATCTGTGCAGTAGGTGTGTAAAATATAGTATGCTCCTCGGGAATAAATGTGTCTTCGCCTTGGGCAGACTTGAATCCCTCGCTACATTCAGGATTCTTGTCATAATTCCCTCGCTTCGCTCAGGAATTAAAGATTTAATTCCCTCGCTGCGCTCGGGAATTAATCCTAGAATCCTTCATTCCGCTCAGGATTCAATATGCTGCCCGTGACGTTAGACACTGCTTTATTCCCTCGTTGCCTAATATACTATATTCTGATAATATTTTTTATTTGGGAAATTATTAAAATATACAGAGTGTTAATTTAATTGCGTGTCATAGCTTAGGAGGTGTTTCAGTAACGTAAAAGGAGTCAATGAAAAATATAAAAAAACCAACTCAATAAAAGTTTTTATTATGATTTTAAAAGCTGTATCTAGCTCTCAGGCTATAACCGAGCCCGCGCGAGTCTCTCTCATTGGTCGATAGGGACCCGCTCTGCGCGCCGCGGCGTGCGTGATTTATTATAGCCGGACGGCCAACCGCAACTCTGGGAATCATTATGAATACCTACCGATTATTGTTTTTTAAATTTTTTTGATTTGGATTTTGTTTTTTATGGGCTCCTTACGTTACGTTACTTCTACGCTTACGTTACTGAAACACCCCCTAAGCTATGGCACGCAATTAAATAAACACCCTGTATAATTCTGATCATTTAATATCTTTGTTTGTCTTATTTCCATGTAATAGAATAGAACAGAAAACAAAATAAGAATCTATTGTAGCGGTTTTAACTGCCTCCGTGGTCCAGTGGTATGAGTCATGGGCTCCCGATCCAGAGGTCCTGGGATCGATTTCCAGGGGGAATACAAAGTTTAAATTTGTCAATTTATCACTGTGACTACAAAGTTTATATTTGTCAATTTTTCTCCGGTTTGGTTAGAACAATACAGGCCTGAATCGCTTGCTTGAACCATGTCAAAGGACTATTACTGTGCTATAAGGCGGTTTAAAAACCCAGACACCTGGTTCATCGGGTCGATCTACGCGAAACCCACATGATGAAAAGGAGAAGAACCGGCTTCAAGAAGTTTATAGAGTTTTAGAAGATTCAAATAAATGTCATTGATTTTGTATGAGGTAGATAAATAAGAATTTTGACGCAATGGTGTTAATTCAGGACGCACTATTACTAATTCTAATTCTTAGTAGCGCTGTCACTTTCTTAAATTTGACATAAGAACAGGATAGCAAACAAACACGTGACTTTGACATTCTTAATTTGACGTACGGCGCTTTAAATAAGGAATGACCATAGAGCGTGCTCACTAATTTTAATTAATTTAAGCAGTCTTATGTCAGATAAGAAATGTCAAACTCACGTATTTGTTTGCTATCCTGTTCTTATGTCAAAGTTAAGAAAGTGACAGCGCTACTAAGAATTAGAATAAGTAACTGGACGGCGTGAATTGAGGCCAATATCTGTTGAACAGTCCTAAGTCCAAGAAATAGAGTTGGAAATACTTTAAACATGCAAAGTATTTCCGAATCTGCTTACGAAGGAGGGCTGATGTCGCAGACAAAACACGTTTAAGGCGTTTCTCATTTAGAACCCGCGCGCTGCACTGCAACAGTAACTTCTTCTTTAGCATTTATATAAGTATGTAACTGCCTCCGTGGTCTAATGGTCTGAGCTATGGGCTCACGACCCCGAGGTCCCGGGTTCGATTCCCAGCGGGGGACAATGACTTTGTATTGCTTTTGACTAGTTTAATAGGATAAAAAAGGGACACTTTACAGGCTAAATAAAATGATTTCTCCCTGGTCGTGTCAGTCAACCAGTCACCAGTCCTATCAGAATACGAGATTGAAGTAAAAGAGGTGCACTTGTGTGTAGCGAAAACATTTGGACACTATAAACTAGTCCTGCGCAGTTGGGCGATCTCTGGGATATGTATGTGCCTATTGGGCCGCCATCACCGAAAATCGGTTGAGAGGACTACTATTAAATTATATAGCTTGATCTTTAGATCCGGAGGTCGTGGGTTCCACAAAAATATGGTATTGTCAATTTATGACTTTGAGAGATTAATTACAAATTGGTTAAGACGATGCAGGTTCAATAACTAACAATCTCGCTCAAGTTAGTTAAATACTAGTATAGTATTATATTATCTGTGGTTAAAATAACAATCATTTTATGCATGTGTCTCGAAAATTCACAAATGAAATTATTAATTCTATAAAGTTATGTTATGTATGTATGATGTTGGCACATAAAGACCACCTGAAGATCGAAAGTTAATTAGCCATAAACTGCTCAAGAGGTATTTCACTTGAAAAACCACTTGAGTTCCATTGATTGGTTCAACAAGTCTTTTTAATTGGCTTATTGAGAAATTTAGGGTAAGAATTAAAGAAAAACTTAAGTACACGTATAGCTAATAAAAACGCATTCTTTTTTACTTTAGGTATGCTTTAAAAAATAACATAAACATATAAACTTACGCATAATAATGTTATTAAATTCATCATCGTAGCGAAAAGCTACGCCGCCGTAGCAAAGTGCTACGAAATACGAGAAACGAAGCTTCGGAGATTTACATCACTTTATGAGTTTTGGGCAAAACCATGCTGACGAAGAAGAAGAAGAAGATGAGTTTTGAGGAAAAGATAAAACGAAGCGATTTCCTAAAGTGACAAATTAATTTAGTTTTTAGTTGATTTAATTTTAAAACTACCGGGTGTTAAAAAAACAGCTGACCATATTTTAGGGTGTGATTCTACCCATGAAACTGAACAACTTTCCCCAAGGAACATACTTAGGTCGAAATATGAAAAAAAATCTAAAAAAAAAATCCTATATAGTTTTAAACATAGATACCATGGAGAAAATAGTAAACACACATTTGATATATGTGTGGAAAGCTAGTTGTAATTACGAGTAAAATCTAATTTTTAACACCTTATCTACCTCGTAAGGGACAAAGGCGTGACTATGTATGCATTTGCTAATTATCTATTCGTCAACTTTAGTTGCATCAGCGTGATTGGCCACTAACTCTGTTAACGTCAAAGTTAACTGATGCCCGCAGCTGATACCACTATATTATTTTTTTTGAAAATGGAAACAAATTGTGAAAAAAATCCAAAAGGGGTATTCGTTTCTTTAAACGAGTTTTTTCGCAATGTTTTCAACATTGTCTATATTAGTGTTTTCGCAATATCCGTAGGATTTTCGCGAAGATTAGAATTATGAAATCATCCAATGCAAGGCAAAATTGTATTTCTAGTCAAAAAAAATGTGCTTTGTGAAAGGTGTTTGTTAAAATTAGTAGAACATGTGGTTTAAAGGAATGCAGTACTTATTTTTTAAATTCTGTATAAGAGTTTTTATTATACTTCCTATGTGCATTTGCTTTCTCGACATAAAAAAAAGCTCAAATTAAAGAAATAATACATCAAGCCAACTAGCCTATTCACAAAAATCTTAATAAGCCAACAAGACAAGACCATTACTTTATAGCTAAATACTGGTTCCCGCCAATTTCCATATTATAAGTTACTCACCCATAATAACTGCCCATATCACGTACACTGTCAAGGTTTGTCCACAGCCTCCATTCCGTCATCGCATATGCCTTCTTCACGTTCTACTTGAATTCAGTACCACAGATACAAAGCTTCCATAAGTTGGTAAGCCTCTTCAGTCGCATCCCAACGGTCGCGCAGGACGCACGCTTCGCGCTGTACCAACGTGATAAACTTTATCGAAAACTTTAACTAGTTTTTGAAAAAAGAACTGACGTGAAAGGGAAAGAACAGTGTTTTAACGGACGGTAAACGGTTTTAAGTCACCATTAAGAGGTTTTCATGGAAGGTAAGTACGGTTTTAATTTTAATAATATAAAAAGTTCCTACGGTTATTATAATTTTAGAAACCCTGAAATACTTTAAAGTTTTTATAATAATTCGATTTTTTTGCTATAAAATTCAAAATAGAATTCATAGGTACTTTAGGCTCGTATTTATAAAGCGATCTTAAGATTGAGAGCAATATTAAGTATGGATTTGACAGGTCGTTTTGTACTGAAATGACATTTCTGATACGAACTCAAACTCGCTGTCACTCTTGAGAGTTGATTATAAATACGGGCCTTAGTTGTTTATTTTAATTATGTCATACATACGAATGCTTCACGGTTGTCTTTAACTTTTATTAGGCACATTTTTTACAATAATTAAATGAAAATGTGAACTTCCTAGACTGCGGTTTTAACTGCATTTTATTTCCCATGTAGGTAATTAGAAATTTACCGACGGTAAAAGGGTCCTACGTTGATTTTGGATAATCTGGCAAGATAGCTTACGTAAACGTGATCGCCACGTAAAACTACTACGTGTTGTTTTTAATTTAACTTGAGTCATAATTTTGCACTTACGTCGTAATTTATTAATTTATGCGTAATAAAAGTAATTGAAGTTATTTATTTAGCCCGGATGGTGTAGTGGATAGGGCCGCGGCCTTCTGTGCAGGAGGTCGTGGTTCAAATCCCATCACGTACCAATGTGTTTTTCGGTTTTCGAATTTCATATGTACGTTTATTCGGCGCTTTTACGGTGAAGGAAAACATCGTGAGGAAACCTGCACACACCTACGATGAAATTCAAAGGTTGTGTAACCTAATCTAGGATTGGGTCTGGTTACCCCTTCTGTCTGGGTTGCGGAGGTCAGATGGCAGTCGCTCTGTGTAAAAACCAGTACCCTCGTTCAATCCCCTACATTAGGTAGCCGACCCCGTGAGATACGGGAAAAAGGCTAGGAAGAAGAAGAAGAAGTTATTTATTTAGCGATTAAGATTATGCAATAAAAAAAAAGGAGCGTGTGTGCCGAGCACCCGTGTCAGAAGTGAGACTTCTTAGACATTTCTGACATCGTAACGGGACAAACGGGATAATCCAATATCGTCCCCGTTGACGCGACCTTGAAATTCTACTCTCAACGTGTCTAAAGAAGTTTCACTTCAAAAAATATACTAATTCATGATTAGCGGACTGATCCGAGTGGTTAACTTCTTATACTAGCAATTTTTTAACCGACTTCCAAAAAAAGGTGGAGGTTCTCACTTCGTCGTGATTTTTTTTAGGAAATGTACTTGACGAGGATACTACGCATTTACATTTAGAAAGTAAATTCCATAAAAGAGGATGATTTTTTTTCATTATTATTGGTTTACTTATTTTAACTTTTGTGCCAGACACTAGTTACAGAAATGATTTCGTCGATAAAATTTAATAATCAGTACCTACCTAGTTATGCAAATAATAAAAGCAAATTAAAATTAATTTTCCCAACGTAAGTAATAGGCTATTTTCCTACTAGTCAAATCAGCAACTTTTTATGAAATGTCAAACCGCTTTTTTGTATGAAAATTGTGAGTTATGACGTCACTGGCTTGTAAATATTGACTACTCAAATCAATAACTTATATATTTTTAACTCGATTATTAAATCTAAACATGCATATTTTTTTAAATGGTGAATGAGATCCACAATATTTTAGCCATCAGTTTTAAACGTATAAACGTATTGATTTTTTTTAGCCACCCAGTCAACATGCCCATTATTAAAATTCATTTTAAATCGTCCTGTATAACAGAATATTTAGAAAATTTCTTGAGATGGAACTGGAAAGTTCCACCGCAAGGTTGGATGCCTCAACTTTCAACAACTTAACTAAGTTTTTTAATTTGCTTTCTTTATCATCTCATCGAGATACTGCGCGCTGTTTACTGTACGTTGTGATTATAGCCAAGATATTTTTAAAATTATTTTGTAATTTTAGAAATGAAATATTATTATTTATTTTTAATATTTTGGAAATTTTGACACCTAAAGTGTTAATGTATTAACGTATTCGGCGAAGACCGTGGGTTCGAATTCCACCCAAGTGTAACTTTTAGTTTGTTTATTTTCATGTATTATTATTTATTTATTTTAAACTGTACTTAAGGTGGTAATAGAGCAGAGGTGCAGCCACTTTTTGTAATAAATTAATCGTGTCTCAAATACTAACGTTTTCATGATTATATTATGGTTTACCACAAATTGAAGCCTAATTCTTTATTTTTTTATCCATGTCTTAACACTTACGCATCTAAGCTAAGCGGTCACTTTTATTTAGCGCTTTCGCAATACAAAGCTTAGATATATTAATAATAAACTATTGTATAAATGGGTTACAAAAAATGAAGAATTAATTCATGTGTTGTTGTTGCAATACAATGTTGTGTTCATGAAAATGTTGTATTTGAGATATAATAAAATTTGGCGTGTTGTTCTGCTCGTTACCTCGTACCACCTTCATTTTCACAGTATTGTTTTAGTTCGTTCATTCGTTTTTTTTATCGTTCATGGCGCAGACCCGATTCGGTTTTTCATCTGAATTAAACATGTGACAGTGGACTGAGGGTGATGGATGACCAGACACTTCGATTCAGAGGTTATTTTTCATCAGCGAGTTTTTTTATTTACTAGCTACCTACCTGGTATCCATTCTATTTTAGCCAGAGTCAATAATAGACTGAGCTTCCTAAAATCTTTAGAGGACACTGGCGTTCCTACTTACCGACGGTCAGGTATGAAGGTGGTAGCAAGCTACTTGGCTTCTTGCGGAGCTTAAGAAATGAAAATAAGATAATAGGCTGAAAAAACTGATGGCTAAAATAACTGTGGGTCTCATTCATCATTTGAAAAAAAAAAATGCGCATTTAGATTTAATAATTGAGTTAAAAATATAGAAGTTATTGATTTGAGTAGTAGAATATTTACAAGCCAGTGACGTCACAAGCCAGTATTTTCATACAAAAAAGCGTTTTTGACATTTCATAAAAAGTTGCTGATTTGACTAGTAGTCAAATGCGATACATACTTTCCCATATACAATTACCCCCTTTTTTCATTTCTTGAAAAGAAAAAACTGTTGAAAATTTTTCAGTTTCATTGACTGAGCAACCCCTATCAGTTAGCGGTACGCTGTCCTTTACAGTAACACCCGTTATATAATACACCTAATTACAAGCTGTCAATCACCGATAGGGGTATGTTGTAAACAGGCTCATTGGCGTTGGTTTTACTGGCCAGTGGCCGGCCACTGGCTGACGGCCGGAAATCGGCCCACGGAGGTCGAAACTGGCGGAAATTGAAGTCAGAACGAGCCACTTACGGGAAACTAGCTTAGACTATGTTAGACACTTTCTGCTGTGAACTTATACTTTGCTTTGACTGTAGATTTGACAAATAGAAAATGCGTGTTCCTACAAAAATTCATCTTTTAAAAAGTTATGGGTCCAAAACTTCCTTTATTTGAAATTTTTTCACCATGACATAAGTAAATCCTGTAGGTGAAGGCTCTCAGATAGTTAGGAAAATAAATATATTGCTGTAATAGATGTTTGTTTGTCAGCCTATCCCTGAATTTTTATCTACTGAATTTTACAGATTACCCTAAAAGAGAAGCAGCTACCTTCCTATATAATTTTATCGTTTCTGGTCCAGCAGGGAAGAACCGCAGATACTACACATTGTAGCGCCAAAATGTGTTACAATTAGGTACATCTTCCTTCTACACTTGAGTTAAATCCCTTAGCTTAGGATTAGATTATGATAATAAATTAAATTCTGTTCGGTCTGCGGTTTTACGGTAATAATTTACATTTTACAAGACCTCGAAAAATGCTGCGTTTATAAAAAAATGCGTGCGTGTCGTTTTATAAATTGGATTAAAGGTGACAATTATTATTATTATCGTGGATCGTGGCGTGGGTTCAATTCTAAATGCCATTTTGTAAATCTAAATTCATCTTAGCCCTGTCACTTTCATTTTATTAAAATTGTTTAAGGACAGATTTTTTATGAAGTTGTTGGCGCATTTTGCACATTTACTCACACAACCTGTAATTTATTTATTTATTTATTGACCCAGTGAAATACGGGAAAAAAGCTAGGAAGATGATGTATATAATTCAGGGGTACGTTTTATAAATCCGCTTAGAAGTATTTATTTTAGTTTTGCCACTGAAGTTACCTGATGTAAATAGCTGGTGTTTTTGTGACGGCACTGGCGAGGGGTCGTTGGTTTGACATGGCCAAGGAGAAGCCTTGTTGGCTTCCGATGCTATGCAGCTCAAACATCCTTGACATTCAACTGTTTTTATATTAGGGGGTTGTATTTATCATTTAGGTAGAGCAACATTATTTGAGGCTCGTATTTATAAAGCGATCTCAAGATTGAGAGCAATATTAGATATGGATGACGTTGCGAAAGCTAATTAATATTTTTTTACTTAGTTTATAATTTTACAAAGGCAAGTTAGGAAATTATCGTATGGCAGTTTATTTGTAAGTAGTATAATTTTCATTCTATTCATCATCTTCCTAGCCTTTTTCCTGTATTTCACGGGGTCGGCTACCTTATCTAGGGGATCGAAGGAGGGTACTGGTTTTTACACAGAGTAACTGCCACCTGACCTCCGCAACCCAGAAGGGAAACCAGACCCAATCCTAGATTAGGTTACACACAACCTTTTTTCATAGGTGTGTGCTGTGCAGGTTTCATCATGATGTTTTCCTTCACCGTAAAAGCGCCGAATAAACGTACATATGAAATTCGAAAACCGAAAAAACACATTGGTTTGTGGTGGGATTCGAACCACGACCTCCTGCACAGAAGGCCGCGGCCTTATCCACTTCACCAACCGGGCCTCTATTAATTTTCATTTTATCACCAAAATGTCTTTGCGTGAAATTTTCAACAAAATATTATTTAACATATATAAACAGCTAATTGTTAATTCTACAAACGTGCTCTTTAGCGATATAGGTTAAACGAAAAATTAATAAACGCGTGGTTGATTAAGTGATTTGAATTATCAAATATTATATGCTATTAAGCAAATTAGGTAAATTAAATTAATAAAATTATCGCAATTATGAATTTCGCGCTTCAGCTGTTTTACGATGACTTTGTTATGAACAGGATGTTAAAAAGTAATTGCTACTCTTTCATGCTGGAATGAAAGTGATAAAATATGATATCCGATAGACTGTAGAAACCAATAGATGGTGCCTCGGGTTTTCAGTGTACTTAGGCCATAATGTGATAATGATAAACTATCAATACTTAATTATTCTTATTAGATAATGTCTATTCACTCTTGCCTTGAAAATGCCCAGGTTATAAAGTAAGGACGTAACGTTAGAACGTAACGTAAGGGTTAAAAGAGTGATATGAATGCAGTGTATGAATGTATGTTTGTACTACTGTTCGCTTCTTCTTTGAGTGGACTGTATTAGGATCGAAGGTTGAAGTAAACCAAGATTAACTGTAAATAAAGCCTTTATTTGGCACTAAAACACTATAATTCACAAAAGCACATCAATCGTGCAGATAATTTTTGGTAAGACAAAAGAAGATCAAAATTCTTATACTTTATAAATTTTAGAATAAAAACTATGTGTTGCAAAGAGGTTGTTGCTTGCAACAACTACTGTAACAAACGTAAGTACTCTCAAGGCGCTTGTGGTCTGGAAAGCCCCTTGTGAGCCAGGGTGAATGCGGTGTAACTCTCGTCTGTAAGGAACTGGTACAGCATGATCTTTGATTTACGAGTATATTAGCTTCGTTCCATTATCGACTTAGTAATCAAAAAAATAAAGTGAAAATCAATGTAAATAGTTTTGTCATACAAAAAAAAAACATTACTTAGTTGAACTAAAAAAAAAACATAAAAAATCACGATGGCCTTGATTCGATCATTCTGTCATTTTCTGCCACGAGAGAACAAAAAAGGACAACACTACAGGTACAGACGAACTTGTCATATTTATGGAATGAAGCGTTCGAGAAAGAGTTGAATGTGTGGCACACTGCAAATAATGAATCAATATGCTTGGACAAATACATGGGAGCAAGATGACAGATAACAGATTGAGGGATTCTAAAGACAACTTGCGACAAGCAGCAGAATCCTCAGCTATCTGGCCTGGCAAGTAAGATGAAGACATCATAAAGTGCGTACCATCTGTCCTACGATCTTCACGCGCAATTAACTATGTTCCAGCCGCGTCTACAGAAGGCTTATCTTACTCGGGTTATGGATCCAGTGCGTACTTACGCGAGATGCTAGGAGTAGGCTGGACTATAGTAGAAGAAAGAAAGGAACAGTCGTATCGTATTCATTACCAACGTGTTTTGCGGCCCATAAGATGCTTTTTCTTCACAACAAAACGTCCAAAATGATGCCTGCAGCGGGGGGGAGGAGCGTGATGTGATGACTGAATTATGGAGCGTTTGCCAACGGGTTTAAAAAATGGCTAAGAGCGTGTCAGACACGCCCATATGTAGGGTTCCGTAGCCTTATATGTTTACTTATACCAACATAATTACCTTCGAAATTAGATTTCAAACTTGTACAAAAGCTGTATAAGGATCAATTCACCTTTACAGATTAAGTAGTTTTGTTGAAACGGTTTTTCCTAAATATTTTGTAAACTATAAATGCTACACTTTTTGTTATAGTTTTCTTTATAACAAAAAC
Source organism: Scrobipalpa atriplicella (assembly GCA_029255725.1). Classification (NCBI taxonomy): domain Eukaryota; kingdom Metazoa; phylum Arthropoda; class Insecta; order Lepidoptera; family Gelechiidae; genus Scrobipalpa; species Scrobipalpa atriplicella. Next base: position 4,459 of record JARACY010001108.1, on the reverse strand, counting down.
AAAAGAGCTATAATCCTTATTTTTTTTCATATTTTTTGCATTTATTGTTTTGAAGATATGACTGGATTAAATTTGTGACAAATACTGCAACTTTGAATATAGGCTTGATTTTTATATCATAGGCTTAATTAACTACCATAAAAATATATAGGTAGGTACTTGTAGCAGTTAGTAAGTAATTTCCCGTTAGGAAAAATATATCAAAAGTATTTTGACCTTGATCCGTCGTGCGTTTGACAAGAACCTCTGGACTCCCGATAGCTGTCAAATTATCCCGCCTCAACACTCGCCCGCCATGTTACAAACATCTAAACGTTTGTGAAGACTGCTTGCGTAAATGAAATATTATTTATGCGATCAAATAAGGAAAAGAAACCGTTTATTATCTGTTTGCTTGAGCTTACGATATGAATATGACTGAAGTTGTGAAATGTTAAAGATTTTTGGCAAAAAGTTATGGTATACTCTACCATAGAGTACCAACTCCATAGAGTACCTATATTTCATCATTATCATAACTTTGTTATTATCCAAAGGATACTTTAATTCAATTTATAAAATAGTTTTGTACAAGAAGTTTTTATTCTGAGCGAAAATAATAGCTGGCTTTCCTCGTCATGATGCGGTGTGAAAACGTGGCTAGCCGTTATATGGCGTCGCATTCCTGGATTTCTCATGAATGCCCACGTGCGTCCATTTGACGTCATTTCGTGCTGTGCAATGTGCATTAGGTAGGTAGGCCGGTTACTAGGATTGCTTTCAATAGCTTAGTCTTAGTATCAAGCTATAGTTGTAAGGTAGCTTATTTAGCATTCAAATAAATACAAATACAAATATTTTATTAAACAAAATAATCTTAGGCCTATTACAAATTTCTATTGGATAGAAAAATCCTGTATCGCGGGAATCCGAATAAAACAAACAATTTCTGTGTTAACATATTGGCGAACCGTACTATTACAGGATAGTTTTAGAATTTAATAGGTAATTAAGAAATAACAAATGGAACATATGCAGATTAACTAACAATTTTAGGAAAACATGCAAAATTATATAGATAAGACATTATTTTAGTGTGAGTGTTTGTGTTTTGTGTGTGTGTGTGTGTGTGTGTGTGTGTGTGTGTGTGTGTGTGTGTGTGTGTGTGTGTGTGTGTGAAACAGAGTGAGTGAGTGAAAGAGCGTTTTCATAAATTGAATTAACATTACTTTCATGAATCATCACATATGACAATCTATACGATTTGATGTAGCAAATTTTCTGTAGCTGTATAACTTAGTGAAAAAAGCCAGTTCCTGAGCCCAGTTTGTGCCATGCTTGTTCTCAACAAAATAATTTCACATCAAGCCACTACCTTGTTATAAATGCGTAATTTGTAGTTCTTCTCCTTCTTGTCGTGCAGGTTTCGAGTCGATCGACTCGGTGAACCCTGGTGTCGGAGATTATAAACCACCTGATAGCACAGCTAAGGCCTCTGACATGGTTTGTGTAACGACCACTATCAAACACAGCGTCAGTGACCGACGCCTTAACGTGCCCTCCGAAGCATGGAATCCTTTTTTTTTTTGGGACAATCAGGAGATTCAGCCTGAAATGTCCTAACCAAACTGTAGAAAATCTCACAAAGTGATAAATTAACAAATATCAACTTTATTACTACTAACTTTAACGAATCGAACCTAGGACCTCCGGTTCGAGAGCCCATGGCTCAGACCACTAGACCACGGAGGAAGTTCTTCCTTTCCTGCTACAGGTATTATAGTATTGTATTTAGTCAAGACGTAAGTGGTTTGCACAGCCTTCTCACTAGCCTATGGTAGTTTCTGAAATGTTTTTTCAGGTGGTGGCCAAAGAAAACACCCTACTTTCGGTTGTTTATATTAACTGTGTAGTCTAGTGGACTCAGCCTTGGAAGAAATAGTACTAGCAATGTGCCGTTCTCCAAACGGAAATATTCTCCGGAAATTTCCAATATTCCCCGGGAACAATGAGAATATTCCCCAAGATATTATGTTTTTTTATTTTCCAGATTTCGACCTATGTTATTGTTTGTAATCTCGAGCACAAACAAACCCTAAAATTTCTATTATCAATAAATAGTCAAACCAAAAAAGTTTAAAGCATTTTCTTGTCTACGCCATAGTAAACCTGTTACGCACATAGGTTACGCACACAAGGGCGCGTGTTTGTACACACAACCAACTATGGCCGAGCGGCAGTCGTGAGATATAAATACTGCCTATTATATTGCATTAGCTGTGACGTTCTCGTAGCTAATTCGTAGCCATTCGTAGCAAAACCGTAGCATCTCGTAGCTAACGTGTAGCATCGTACGTAAAAAAATACAATAAATAGATGATGTCATTGAATAAAACGCTTAAAAAAAATAGTTTAAAAAAATAATGATTATTCTTCTTCTTCTGTCGTATGGGTATCAAGTCGATCGACCCGATCAACCCTGGTGTCAGAGTAATGATTATCATGGCATAATTCGATCGGGTTGGTTCAATAGGTTTGTCAAACGTATGTGACAAAACAAATATGGTTCAACCGGGCCAACCAGTCTATTGATAACATTCAAAAGTTTGGAGTTAAAATGCAATTTAATAAAAAAAACATGAAGCGTCATCATTGTATCGTTTGTAGTTTTTTTATTGAAATCGTTTTTCATTTAGTTAACTTTCACCCAACGTAATAAATAGGTACATAATAGAACAGACCTCATTTTTTTTAATTGTTTGGTTGATTTGATTACATTTTACATGTTGTCGCAGGTGAAATCAAATAACTTAACACAGAACTTTTATGAAAATTACTGACTTCAGGGAATACGTTAGGTAACACGAGTAAATAGGTCCACTAGTGCCACCGAATAGTGGTTGTTTGTAATTTTTTTTAAATAAAATGTCTTACAAATAATTTAAAAAAATATCGTTGTTTTTATGTGTTAGATCAAGTTGGATTGGACTCTAATCTAGACGAGTGATGATTGAAATAGAGTCAACGATGGAGAGAGCTTACCTAGCCTTACATACATATATACAATCACGCTTTTATCTCTAATGGAGTAGGCAGAGCGTCAACGACCTAAACAAATGTCGTTCCGCTGCACCTGAGAGGTTTCAAGGGTTATTTTACTTATGTATATTGCTATAATGACGGGTTGTCAGCTCGTCGCCTAAATTGCAAAACACTGAAACCCTCGATTCCCTTAGCTGATTTTTACAGCATGCCCGAGAGGAAAAGCAACTGGCACATTCTTTGTTTTTCTATCACTCCCAGTCCAGCATGGAAATAAACCTTTTATTATGTCTTTATATGTATTTGAGGACTTTAAAGTATCAAGGGCACCTATTCAGCTTAGTATAAGTTTATGGCATCTCAGCTGTGCTTTTTGATGCCGCTTAACGACCCTTATTGTATGAGGCGTTCCTTTCAACCCTGTTGTTAGCCGGCCAATTTCCTTTCACCTGTTTCGTCTATAAAATATAACGATCTGACTAACGCGATTTTAGCTCAAATAAACAAATTCTTGGTCAATTTTATAAACATAACCCCATATTTATAATCAGCTCTCAAGATTGACAGCGAGTTTGATTTCGTATCAGAAATGTCATTCCAGTACAAAATTACCTGTCAAATCCGTACTCAATCTTGAGATTGCTTTATAAATACGAGCCATAGAAACATAATATATATACTTATGTAAATATATGTATAATGTTACATAGTTACCTTCCACTGAATTATTATTATCAGACCAGTTAAATATTTTATAAATGCCAAAGTAACTCTATCTGTATCTCTGTTTGTTTCTTTCACGTCTAAATGGCAGAACGTTTTTTGATAAAATCTATCATAGCATAGACCAACTTAGAGATATCTCTATCGGGAATATTTTCACATGATATTTCGATAAGGACAGCATTTCATATACCTACTGATTGTCTATGACTGGGAATATTAGCATTAGCTTTTACTGCGCGAAAAATACCTTATTCCCACAGTAAAATTTATTTAGCAGCAGATGAAACCAAGGGGCGGAAAGCGAGTACAACTTAAGTTCAATAGCCAAGCGTGTGCGTGAATCTAATGAAATGATACAGGGTGTGCCCGGTGCTAGTGAATGTGTTTAATGACTGTAATTGCTACTAAGTGCTGTATAGCTGACCTTTCCACACCTCCCCTGCGGCTTTCAATCTGGCATTATATTCATTCACGTGAGTATGGGGTTGTCTACCTTGTAAACTACGGTTTTGCGTAGCTTTGTTTTGAATTTTTAGCCTCAAAGCAAAATCTGAGCAAAAACCCTTAGGACAATGTCAGGGAAGATAAACGAAGGAAATCACGTCAAAAATATATCATTATGTATTTTTTTATTGTGTGCCCACAAACTACCTTAGAAAATCCTGCCCTTGGAAATCATATCTAGCATTCTAGTTTCGCTGAATACGGATTA
>JARACY010001107.1:0-66108 GCA_029255725.1 Scrobipalpa atriplicella | reverse complement strand
GCAAATAAGTTTTATATCACTTAAAATCTTAAATATTTATGTCACCTAGTTGTCAATGAGTCGCTTGCTGATTAGCCTGCCCATTCGCCGTTAGTAATGGCGCCGGAGCTTTTTCTGGAATATTTGAAAAAAAAAAACGTAAATTTATAACAGAGAATGTGTAACCATTAGGTAATAAATATGTAAGTATTATTGATTCTTACAGAAATTACGTGAGCAAGCGTAACAGTTTATAAACATATCGCAATTGTAACAAATCGCATACTTTCTTTTTCTTTTTCAAAGAAACGAGTCATTGTTCTGCTAAATGCGTGTCTTTATATTTTCATATTTATGCATAACTTATCAACCCACGTGTCAGTAAAAATATCGGAACATCAGATATTAGAATCGTCCTTAAAACAGTGTGTTTTTTCACTTACCTACGTCTCTGTCGTTGAGAGTGATAGCGTGTCCATTTGTATTCGTCTCAGGGGCTTGTTAATTAAAAATTTAATTTAAATAAGTATTTAATGAAATCTAATTTTAATATATCCCGATATGTTTTAGAAATTATTGTTATTTAGGTAGATGAAAATAATAAGATCACTGTCACATGGTCGACTCTGACACGGTCAGCCCTGATCGTGTGTCTTGTCTAGCGTCTAGACTAGAGCAAACCCATTTCGAATTTTAAAAAAAATCTGTTTGTGTAGCTCTGAATCTCAATGGATATATTTCAGTGCCAGTATATTAGTGCAATAGATTTTAAACGAAATGTATTACTTAAAATTAGAGTACAAGAGTGTCCAAATATCAGTGGAAATATTTAAGGTATTTTTTTTACTAGTGACCAATAATAATGAGCTGATGCGTGGTCGCAAAAACGCTCCCCATGCAGTTTGGTGTAAAAATTGTTGACTAAACTTTAGGATGTGAAGTGAACATACCCATGAAATTAAACTGCTTTCCCTAAGGGACATAAGGTAAAGTCTGAAAACAATGTGGACCTCCCATATAGTTATTTTGTACGGGAGGGAATTTTTTTATTATTTTAGACTTATATCCCTTGGGAAAAGTTGTTCAGTTTCATCGTTAGGTTCATACCCTAAAGTTTGTTCGGCTGTGTTTTTTTTATACCCAGTATTTCACGTTCGTTTGGTAATGCAACCTTTGATACGTTCCTTGCATGGAGGAAGGCTTTTTGTCTTGTCCAGCATATAATAATGTCTTGTTTTAAATATTAGTCACTAGTAAAAAAAAAAACACCAATATTTACCTAACATAGGAAGCTCAATGGCAATTACAAACGAATAAAATATTTAGTTTTTAAATAGAGACTATATTTTTACATGCGTAATTTTGTCTTAAAATGTGCTGTGATATATAAATCATAATCATTAGGTTAGACTCATTTTCTATTGTTACATGAACATATCAGATAAATTATCAGTTTTTGCAAAACGTACCAATCAAACAAACTATCCCCACATTTCTAATAGTATTAAATAAGTAGAATTACAGGATCATACCCAAAGTATTTATAATATTTTCTTACTTGGTTTTTACGTCAAGGATATTTTTAGTTATAATATTATGTAAAAAAGTACATACTGCCTTCCTTCCTTAAAACCACATGTTGTACTGATGATACAAAAAAAACACAAAAAATACAGAAATTTGACTTTTCCATACAAAGATGCTCATCTCATCTGCAAAAATTATTGTGCTTTACGAAAGTTGTTTGTTATCATTAATAGAACATGTGGTTTAAAGGAACGCAGTACTTTTTTTACACCCTGTATAAATGCAGACAGCAAAATTGTATGATTTTATACTATTCGCACAAACACATGAGACGAGCTTGACATTTTTAGTATAATATCGGAGTTAGGTATGTTATCGTTTACACCTCATTGGTAGGTATAACAACGTATAACATAATATGTGAAAATAACATAATATGTGTAATAAGTATTATTATTTATTATGTATGACACGAACATATTTCATTTGTACTAGCATAACCTTACAGAATTAGTAGGTCAAATTCGATTCGTGAAATTTATTGTTTTACATATCTTTGACGTGTCCATATTAATGTATAATTTAATTTTGTATTGTATATGTTCAGTAAACCAAAGTAAGGAATTTAATTAATAAATTTTTAAGCCGGGACAGTTTCTGAAAAACTTTTACAAAGAAATTCTTTCAGGAGAGTCCAATACGGAATCTGAAATAAAATAAATAACTTTCCCATAGAACTTGTCTGATCATTGAGTCATTTTGAATGGGGAAAAGGAAAAAGAAACGTTTCCTGAAGTAATTTCTTGCGGAAAGTTGTCTCAGTAGTTTCGTTGACTGAGCAACCCCTATCAGTTTACGGGAAGCTTTCCCCTACACCCGGTATAGTAAGTATTTCAAGTCTAAGATGGATGATAAAATGGTGTCTATAATAAATAGAAGCTTAAACACTATAAAAATGATTTCATGATCAAAATTGAAGTTCAATATCGGGACAAGTTTTTTGAAGTTCAAAACGCTCTTGAAGATGGGGTTATTTATAATATTTGTTCCTATATATTTAAGTACCTATACCTACCTATTTATTTAATTTTTGGCAGTTAAATTTTGTTCTTATTTGTATAAGAAATTGAATATTTACTTAATAAGTTACTTAAGGCAAATAATTTGGAATGTTAGGAATAATTTCTTACCAACTTTTTTGCATTTTTAGTTTACCTATACGGGGTGTAAGTGTAAGGGACAGCTTAACCCAATAGGGGTTGTTCAGTCAACGAAACTGAACAACAACAAACAGAAAATTCTTTCAGGTAACGAAAATATTTTTGAGAGGGTTCACAGGTTCACAGAGGATGTGTATGGGAAAGCCAATATTTTTATTTCATTTTCAAACTAGTGCGTTAAGCTGTCCCTTACACCAGTTATATTTTTTCACGATCTTCATTCCTTCATTCAAACTAGTGCGTTAAGCTGTCCCTTACACCAGTTATATTTTTTCACGATCTTCATTCCTTGAAACGTAATTTAAGTAGTATGAGATTTGTTGGTGCGTTACTTGCTAAATTTTATCTTTCTATTTTGCACCTACATCATAAGATGTATAAACAATCTGTAAAAACGATTTGTATAAACAAAGTTTCAGATATCTATATAGGTTAGAAACTTTGTATAATATGTTATGTAGGTATCTGAAACTTTGTGCGTGGTGCACTTGGTGCATGTGCAACTTGTGTTTGCATTGTTATTATGATCTATATTTTTATAACCTAACATAATGCAATATTTGTACAGGCAGGATACGAAAAAAAATCTAATTGTAATCGTAAAGGTACAAACAAAGAGATAAATTAAAAGAAAAAAATATTCAAGTAGTAATCTTCTAAGAATAAATACTAAATTTAAGTAAAATTATAACTACGGTATTGAAATTAAGTGTAAGAATATATTTTTAGAAGACATTGGGATATCGCATTTAAATGTTATATATAAAGTTCAAAAACTTGTGTCAAATCAGTAGTTTAATATAGAACAAAACTACTGAACTACTGATACCTTAGGCTTAGAGTATAACTACTTAAGCAAACTACTAGGGTTTACGGTCTATGTCAATCGTAAGCAGGTTATATAGTACTTAGATGTAGCGAAAAGAAAAGAGCTTGCTTGCTGTTCATTCATACGCGGTAACGCTCACTCAATACTATAGCTTGCTTATCTTATATACTCTAAGCTAAGACAAAAAACATTCTATGTTATTCTAATGTGAGACAAGATTGATTCTACACTGTTGTTGTTTCGCTAAATTGAAGATTGAATATAATAAATAAATGAATAGTATGGCAGTGGTACTCCTTGCAGTGCTATCATGCGTTGGCCAATGTCTGCACTATTTCTAATATTTAGAAACCGATTTTTTTCTATCAGATTCTTGACTGTACAAAAGTGGTCAACTGGCTCGTGGCCCAAATATTTTTTCGGGCTACACTCCCCCTGAAATTGTCTTGAAGGCATTTCTTGGTGGCAGTGGTTGGTTTAGATTCTTGTCTCTTATTAGATCTTTGCGGACCTTTTATGTGAAGAGGGAAAATCCGTTTGTTAGCTTTGTTGAAATTGTGTTATTTTAAAGTTAATATTTAAATAGTTTATGTATTTAAAAGTTAACTTATCCCTTAAAATGAAATAAGTAGTTACTGTTTGCGTCGAATTTTATTACATACGTTATGTTATGTGATTGGGCCTGTAAGCAAATTATTATACCAGTTCGTATATTTTTGTATTTTTAAGTAATAAAAACAATTATTATGATAAAATTAATTCTTTTTTTAAATAGATAACCTAAATTAAGTATTTTCCTAATAAATTACTATGCACTTACATTCGTCCGTCACATTCCTTTTGAAAATCATATCTACTTGCGTTAAAAACTGTTTCGTTCAATTTCGATATTTTCTTCTTGAAATTTGCCTCGAAAATCTTCGAAAGTGGAAGTTTTCACTTTCAACATTTGACGGCGCGGTAGTTGTAACTGTGGACACTGGTTCATTTAAGCTTGTCAAAGTCGAGAACGCCGTAGCCTGCGACAGCGAACGCCCTTTTGAACTATGTTCTTCAACTTCTTCATTTAGTATTTTTGGTTTAGTTTTACGTTTTCTCTGTATGTACTTAATCAACCTCTGCCAGGGTCCGTCGGCCTTATGACGAGTGATCCTCGCGTTCGTCAAGGTGCTCTGATCAGCGCTTGCTGATGGGAAGCTTCCAAATGAGTGTATCCTCATTTCTATTTCCTCCTTAGATGGAGAGCTGCGTTTCTGTGTCGCCCAACGTAGCGGCTTGGATAACCTGGTTAGGAAGATTGTAATTAGATATGACCTGTGTGGTTAGACGTAATGAGTACGGATCAGTAAAGCTTAGATACACGCGCTAATGGAAATTGTACTCGTAGCAATATACATACTATTATTTTATACATAGTGAGAAATTGTATGTTCTTCCTTACACAGCAAAGTAATCCATATCGTCCATGACATCAGGCATTTCCCTTCCGTCCACGTGTGGTAAGGCGAAACTCAGTATAACAAGCAAGATTGAAAGACCCAACTCGACAGCCATAAACGTGACGTCATCCATGGCTTTGTATATGAATATGATGTAGCCGATCATGGCTCCAAGTTGGCCGGTGGCATGACAGCAGCCGAAGAGAGTAGCCCGTATATTTATGGCGTAATACCGTGGGGTAATATTTAGGATTAGAGCGTGGACCATCAAACCCGATGCCAACGCCATTGATGATAAAAACTCGTGACCAATTTCCTGAAAGGGAATAGAGATTCGATCCATAATAATTTATTTTAAGAGCCTATAGAATTAGCTCCTGTGAAAATGGCAATAGCAATCATTTAGTTAGTACTTTTATTATTTTGTAGAGTCGCAATCAAATAGAAGATTAGGGTGCACTAAATACGAATTTAAATGGATTGATATTAAACTACAGGGATTCAACATTTCTAGTAGGTATCGCGCATACTCTGCTACTCCTACAAAGTAACTAATCATAGATACACACACATGTCACATGTAATCAAAGATATTGTGTAGGCATACTTAAAAGTCTTGCCCTAGCCTAGGCATCCCTAGGTAGGATGATATTTGTATTTTTTTTTTTAACATAAGTTTGTTCTCTTATTCCTTAACATAAGAATAATACGATACCTATCTAATTATTAAAATTATAAAAAAAGAAATAACTACAAATACTCACATGTTTTACAATTATAGCTACTGCCGTAACAAGGGCAGTGAAGACGATATTTATGATTAGGAAACGTTGTAGACTCAATATATTCGACAACATAGCCGTCAAAACTCCCATTCCAACAAGAAAACATATCACTTTCAAAAATATTAACGAGCCGATTCCTTCACTGTATATTTTCAAAAATAAAAAGCTCCACATGAAATTGAATACGCCCCAAAACAGTAGTGTTATGGCGACTATAATCCTGACATTGTTCACGCTTAGAACTTTGAAACATGTCATTGTTTCGTCTAAGCATAAATACGCCTGGAAGAAAATAAGGTCATTTTTTTATCAATCAATAACATTCTCTATAATTTTTCTACAATACTACGGACTTGACTTTACGTCAGCATGGCAGCTGGTCTTGGACAAAACAACAGCTGGTATTTAGATTACATTACTTTGGTGATCTCATCTGCATAAAGGAGTACTTAGTATTCCTACAGAAAAGTAAGTTGACTTTCCATATTTAGATCGGACCGATCAAAGTAAGTTGACTTCCCATATATGATTGGAACGATCAAAGTAAGTTGACTTCCCATATTAAGATCTGAATGATCTTCTCTTAGGCTTGATTACTTTTAATACTGACTAATGTTTTCCTTTTTTTTTTAGTTAACCTAACGGTACACTTTTCATGGTGACTGAAACAAGACTTACAGACGTACTCTTTGATTTACAGGCCTTATTTTGAATTCTGCGCTAAAGTTGATGTTGTTTTTTGTTGCTGCTTTGGTGAGCAAGTTTTCAGCTAAATGTATCTTCCTGTTGTATAACATCCATTGGGGTGATTCGGGAATCCATCTGGAAATAACACAGTTTTATGCTGATATCTTCGTAAAATCATAGAATGTACCAACGAAGCAGGTGGGACTTTACAAGGTTAAAATTACTTTCAAGTACCTAGAGATTGAGCATTTTAATTAATCGCAACTTGTCCCTTCAAAAGACTTTCCACTATTGGGTGAAAACACTACCGGTGACGGTGATAGGTGATTTTCTTCTTCTTAAATTTAAGAGCAGCGCTCTTGTCGGTGGAGCATTCGCCATCGCTCCCGGTCCAATGCCAGCTCTTTGGTCTCCTGGTACGACTTGACGTTTATTTTCTCCTTCACTTGGTCGAAAAAACTGCGTCTTGGTCTTCCTCTCCCTCTCTTTCCTTCCACTTTGCCCTCTATGATATTTCTTAAAAATTCATCATGTCGTATCAGATGACCAATCATCCTTCCTCTTCTCAATTCTATGGTCCTTAACAAGCTTCTCTCCTCCCCCACAATCCTCAAAACCTCTTCATTGGTCTTCTTTTCCTTCCAGCTAATCCTCTCCATCCTTCTCCAGCTCCACATTTCAAAAGGTGATTTTACAACAAGAAAATGTTCGATTTTCATAGCAAATATTTTCGTAAATAAAACGAATGATTATCCTTGTAAGCATATTTAAGTTTAGAGGTCAGCATTCAGTATCCCTCCTGGGATAGTCTCTTTATCTCGTGGTATTGCCGTTTGGTCCAATCCTTGATGTCGTCAAACCACTTTCGCCTCGGTCAATATCTTACATGATGATCCTAGTAAACAGTTGTACTAACTTATTCTTAACTTAAAGTACAATAGGAGGTAAAAAATTAATACGTACCTCAATAAAACAATAAAAACAAGACCAAATAAGCATCCGATGAGGTTGTAAGTCTCGGGATTGCTGGTTTCGTTGGCTATCTGCACCGTGCTCACTAAAGCAATGAGACGAGGGCTCATTACGACCACGTTCAACCAGGACCTCCAGCCATTACTTGCGATTTCACTTACTGAAATAAGAATAAACGGTGCAAGGAACAGTGTAGGTACCAGAAACTGATAGGTTGCTCAGTCAACTATACTGAACAATTTCGATCAGGAAATTATTTCAGGAAATAAAATGACTTTCCTTTACAAAATGACCACCCGATCAGACAATTTGTTTAGAAAGGCAATTTTTCTTTTTATTTCCTGAAATAATTTTCTGGTGAAAGTTGTTCAGTTTCGTCGACTGAGCAGCCGCGGTTTATGGTCTATGATCTAGTCTAGGTAGTTCTGATTAGTCGTGAGTTCGATTTTCACGTGGGACACTATCCAACTTTGGGATATCAAGTTAATCACTTTAGTTAGATTGTTTCCAATTCAGTTAGGACAATGCGGGCTGAAAACGATCGTATTACAAGTAGATAGATGATTCTGCCTTTGGAGGTCACGTCAAGCCGTTGGTCCTAGTGACTGAGTTTGTTCTAGTCGTTAATCAAACCACGTCAGTCTGGAGTGTACCTAAATATACTATAAGTAGTTCAAAATTGTTTAAAATTACCAGAGTTCATTTTTCGACCATCGAAAACAAAAGAAACTAAATATTACCTATAATTCTTTATTACTTGATACGCACTCCAGTCGTAGCTAATCAATACTAGCTTATCAGCAAATTAAGTTATGGGTTAGCTATCGTATCCGCCGTATCTGTTACGTCAGAAGGTTATAAAAATACGCGTGGGTTAACATTCGGGGGCTTAAACGTAGCCAAGGTCAGCAAAAGACCTTCACAAACAAAGACGATGATACACTTATTTTTTATGGCTACGCACATATGTATGAACCAGGGGTAGGTACCTACATAGATTGAATAGAACACGTTAAAGTACTTGCTTCATTTTGTACTACTTACGTCTCTACATATAGCTTCTATGAACTCTATAAGGGGTGTAAGGGACAGCGTACCAGAAACTAAAAGGGGTTACTCAGTCAACAAAACTAAACAACATTCACCAGGAATTTCAGGAAATGGTACATGGAAAAAAAAAAACTGATAGAATTTCCTGGTGAAAGTTGTTCAGTTTCGTTGACTGAGCAACCCCTATCAGTTTTTGGTACGCTGTCCCTTACACCGGGTATAGGTATCTTTCATATTCACGTAGGATACATGAAAAAGGTTTGTCTGAATTTTGCGTGATGTAGTTGACATCAAAGAAGTAGGAAGTAGATAATATGATAATAGCTATTATTATAAAAGTGAAGAAACAGCACAGAAATGGGAACTAAATTAACATACCACGTACCTAGTTGAAAGATTGAAAGGTGGTTGAATGTTTACCCGGTTTTCATTCATATGCCTATAGCCAAAAATTATATAGTTAAATGTGTATGTTCAATTCATATAAAATTGTCTATGATGAAACATGAATAGTAAGCTGATTATAATCAGTGTAGTAAGTGCGTATTTTGTAATTTAGCTTCATTGTGAAAAGTCTGCTTTACCATACCATGACCCACCTATTACCAAACCCATAAACATGGTAGCTGTTCCGAAGAGTGCCTCCAGAAACAGAACAAGTCTGAACCAAGCTTCAGAATCGCAGAAGGTCGCCACAGCTCGGAGAACCAACACGGCAAATACATCCACTATAAGCGCAACTCTTCTTCCGAAGCTAAAAAAGAATTCCCACGGTAATAAAATTAGTGCACAGGTGGTGGTCCTGATGGTGTAGTGGATAGGGCCGCTGCCTCCTGAGCAGGAGGTCATGGTTCGAATACCACAACGTACCAATGTGTTTTTCGGTTTTCGAATTTCATATGTACGTTTATTCGGCTTTTTTCCGTGCTTCGGAAGGCACATTAAACCGTTAGTCCCGGTTAATATCGTTTAATACCGTAGATATTAGTCGTTAAGCCATGTCAGAGGCCATTGCTAAGCATTGGCGATTGAAAACTCTGACCTAATCTAGTATTGGGTCTGGTTTCTCTTCTGAGTTGCGGAGGTCAGATGGCAGTCGCTCTGTATAAAAACCAGTATCCTCGTTCAATCCCCTAATTAGGTAGCCGACCCCGTGCGATACGGGATAAGGCTAGGGAGATGAGTGCACAGGTAGATATTTCTCTGAATGAATAGAATAATATAATGCCAGAGCTAAGAATAGTCAAAACGATTCAAATATTAGTGCCAAATAGCGGCAGAGAATGTCAATAGTATTGCTATTGTAAAATTTCTAAAGGTTGGCGCCACTGGTACCGTTTTAGCGCCAAGCTTTTGTAAACAAAGACTCAGTTTACGGAACTTTGAAGGTTAAATAATGGAGGATCGTAAAACTCTACCTGTCGGCCACTAGTCCAAAAATTACGTATCCAAATATCGTCGCCAATCGGAAGATCACTGCAGTTAACAAGAGCTTCATCTTGTCATCACAAAATAACAGCCACTGAATGAAAATAAGAATATTTTATTCGAAAGAGGCATTATGGCCAAATTAATTATATGTGTGATATAAATAATTACTTACTGACTTCTTGACCCAAACCATCCATAACAGTCGCAGGTGCCATTTCACGCAAGTTACTTCAGTGCCATTAGTAAGTGTGTACGAGCAGAGTGTTTCATTTGCAATATTTTCGTGTTCTTGCTCGGGAATACACATTACCCTGCTAGGATACAGCAGGAAGATATCTTCGTAATGGCGGAAGAAACTGCTCACCATAAGGATGGTTGAAACTATGGTGACGAGCCATTGCCAGTAGCCGATGTCACCCAATGCGTCAGTCGTCACATCTTCGTATATCGTGCCAATTCTACAATTTGTTTTAATTTTGTCAGGATTATATTCTGGAAGAGTAAAAACTTAAGTTGTGTCACTTACATTGACATATTCATGTATCTTCGTAATTTTTCTCGTACATTTTCTCTTAGAACCTGCATAGATTGATGGGCAACCTTGAGATGTCAAGACGATTTAAAACTATGATTTTTAAAACTAGTAGGCTTTAAATCGTTCTTGACATCTCAAGGTTGCAAAATCAGTCCATATGCTGCTGCTTACTTTATATTCTCATTGTCTTGTCATAATGTATGAATTTAGAAATTGTAGATGAAGTCACAAGAACAATGTTTGAATAATAAATAAAAATGTTGCCAGATTTCCTCGCTCATATGTATTATGTTACCAAGTTTAATTTTAGAGTCTCACGTGTTTTACATTCAAAAGGAACTTCCTTTACACTGGAGATATTTTTATTGTTTATTCATGAACTTGAGCGTCATAACTCGTTGATCTTTGCGATAGAATTAAGTATGGGCGGCATTAACATAGGAAGTTTAGGAAGTAAATTTCCACAATTTTAGTCATAACAAAACTGATTTCATAGAGTTGTATATGTTACAAATCTGATAAAGTAGGAATTATTACGAGATTGAACCAGGGTCATTATCATACTTACATAAGCAATGTCGTATGTCTCTACTTTACGCAAATTAGCCTTACGCCTCAATATTTACTTTAAGAATTGCGTTGTTCCTTGAAGTTCTTATTTTAAATATTGAATGTATCCATTAGAATATAGTAGTAGTGTCGTGAAAACAGTAACGGTACAATACCGACCTCACTTTATTGTAATGCATATATTCGCGCCGAGTATTGCGTCAATCGCTAGACACGACTTATTCCTTTTTACATAGGGACTCCACAATAGTCACTACCAAACTGGCAAAAGAGACAATCCACCTTTGGTCTTAGGGTGTGTAGTGCAACGCACTTTTATAGGCTTACCATCAGGTTGGACGTGTGCTTGCTTGTCGAAGTATAACATTAAAAAACTTAATACTGACCATATTGTAGAAAGGTAATCGTAGGAATAGCCAGGAAGGCCAATCTGAATTACTCAGGTCTTTTTCAGATGAACTTGGATTTATCTTGGATCACCTTTCTTATCGGTCAATTAGGTCACGAGGCGATAAGCCTGCAATATCCTAAATTTAACTCGGAAGAACTGCTCGAAGGCTTGCTTCTACATTATTGGGTCTAAGGGCCAGACTGCTAAACCAAAATTTTATCTAAAAACACAGAGTACTACCTAAGGGTGCTTATGTTTAACTTTTTTTACAGTGTTACTGAAACCTATGAAATGGATTTGTAAAAACAAGTTAATGTACTCATAAAATTATTGCTAACCACCAGTTTCCGTGACTTTTCAAGGCGAGAATGAAAGAAGCTAATAATATTGTATGCTGATCACACCCTGCGTAAGAATTGAAGACAATTTAATATTTATTGTTTCAGTGTATGAACTTGATATAGATTAAATCATAAAAGTTAACCAGGGTCAGTTGAAGGTTGGGTCTCGGACTGCGAAACATCATACGTACGAACCTAATATCAGGTTACTCATAAGAATACAGATCGCATTACTACTAAATATACTACTTACTTCTTAGACCTACTTCATTAAATAATAATTATTTTTAACTTAATACTACCTATTCAGATTCTTGTTTGAGTTTTAGAATTCCTATACTTGAAATGATGAGCTGGATAGGTATAATTAGTCAATATTAGCTAGGTCAATAACCTGGAGCTTGGCATTCAAAGAACGTTAGCCCAATCCATTAGGTACTTAGATAATACCTGTATTCATCGTAAAGACTTCTGTTGTTGCTAAGTTGAAGTATCGATCTACCGACTGTTGCGTCATGTAATCGGTGGAGAGGTGTGGAGGTTCGCACAACTGATACTAACAGTGAGAGTCATTGCGACCAAGTCAGGTATGGAATGGAAGTGTAGGAGATAAGGCAGTGTTTTTTTTTTCGCGTTAATGTGGCAACGGCCACGCTGCCAGCGACGGCGCCGCGATAGCCATTCGCTCGCCCGCCGGCAGCCGCGCCTGGCGTCCGCACTTGCCCGCCCGCCGCGCAAACTTCCCGCCACGACCATCAATGGTGTTTGTGTATATTACAGAAGTTCACCAACAAACAAATACAGGAACCCTCCAAAATGGACAAGGATCACGCTTTAGAGGAGATGATGGGGAAGCTTGGTGAGTCTATCAATCGAAAACCATATGGCAGAGCGCGTAAAAAGTTTTAAAGTATAATGTGATAATGAATTCAGACTGATTAATTCATGTTGCCGACGGAATCTGGTTGACAGTGTGGAAACAAGATCGCGTGGGCGATATGTGTGTTACATTGTAAGTAATTGGCCAGCAACAAGTAAAGCTCAAGCTTTGCTGCGCGCACGCAGATCGCATCGCCAATTCACCAGTCGCAGTTGCCACGATTAGAGTTCATATGAAAAACCGGTACAGCTCGCACTCTCCAGCCAAGCTCATTATGTG
This sequence comes from Scrobipalpa atriplicella, assembly GCA_029255725.1. Lineage (NCBI taxonomy): Eukaryota > Metazoa > Arthropoda > Insecta > Lepidoptera > Gelechiidae > Scrobipalpa > Scrobipalpa atriplicella. Next base: position 53,193 of record JARACY010001107.1, on the reverse strand, counting down.
ATGCTGTTGCAAAAAGTATGCGATTCGTGGTACTATAGATACATGAGATACTAACTCTTATAGACTCCTACCCGCGGACAACGAAAAGACACAAGATATTTCCTCTAATAAATAAAAGTAGCTTGTATTTTAAGCAAAAATCCTAATGTATGTACCTAATGTACTTTGTGAATTTACTGTACCTTATATCTAGAAAAAAAATCATAAAGCTGGGTAGAATTTAGATCTAGTTTTCAGTGTTACTAAATTAATAATCCTCTCTATAACTCTATCGATATACTTACCTACCTACTTTAGTTAAATTTAAGAATTCATCAAGGTCTTGATTGTCAGAAATTAATTTAATTAAGTCAACAAAAGTAAGTTAAAGACCAGCCGACGTTTAATTGTAGGTGTTTATATTATGATGTTTGTACTGAAAGGTCTGAAATTCATTCATGCTAGATTTAAAGCGATAAAATAACCATAAAATTATACAGCTACGTCTCTTCCGGACATAGTAAAAGTTAGTGACCCAGTCGATGGACTGACAATCAGTCACTAATAGCAAATTAGGTTAATAGTTATATTTAACACTCCTAATTATGTCAGATGTGGCGGAAACGGTTTTTAATAGGCCCTTAACTTTTAAATACTTTTCATCAGACGTCCAAGATAAGATTAGCTCAAAAATAATAAAAACAAACTTTGATCAGATGACCCCATTTATCATTTCAGTTATACTTACTTATATGTATTCTGTAAAGGATAAAGACGTAATTTTTTGTATAAGGACTTACCTAGTATTTTTGGTAGTACAAAAGTTACTTATTAAAAAGAAACCTGTAGCATTCATCAGGATGATACGACTTGTTGTCCAAGGTTAACATTTTCAAGAACATTTAGCGCATTAGTGTTAAATGTTTTACGCCATGCCGTTTGTATATTTTGTGCTTTACCACATATTCCGTCCGTCGTTACCTCGATTTATTTACATTTAGTTTAATGATTCAAGTGATCTTCCTTGTTAGACTGTCATAGAAAAACGTAGATTGTGCCAGCTGCATCTTCTCCCGGGCATGCTGTAAAAACCAGCTAATGTGTATTAGTGTAATTCAGGCGATGTGCTGACAATCTATCATGACAGCAAATATACGTATATGGTAATATGAAAAAACCCTCATAACTTGTCAGACGTGGTGGAACGACCTTTGTTTAGGTCGTTGACGCTTTGCCTACCCCATTAGCGATAAATGCGTGATTTTATGTAGGTTTATATGTATTCAAGTGATGCCAACATGTTACTCTGGATCTAAAACCTTGTCTTAGTTATATTTCATATTCATAATTTATTTTAATGTGAAACAGATGTCTAAACAATTAGTGTAAACTATATTCAAGATGGTTTTGCTTTTGAATGCTAGCCGTGTTTTTGTCAAGGATGAATTAATATTTCATTGTAAATATTTCGAATAATTTAAAGTGAAACACAAAAGAGCAACATCGTCGTGACGTCCCTTTCAAACCGCGTTGCTATGAAAGGGACGACACGACGATGTTGCTACTTTTCAATTTCTACTTTTTTGTGTCGCACTGTACAGTGTAATGGGGACAAAAGTATCGTGCTGAAATGGTGTTTTTTTTTTCAAGTAAAGGAAGCACGCAATGCAGTTATATTGGTGCAATACCTGCCCATTATACCTGACCTATTATGTGCAATCTACTGTTGAACCTGTCAAGGTTTCATAAAAACTTAGGGCAGTTTCTAAGCAAGTTTCATTGCCTATAAGTTTTACCGCATTTTTGCTATATTGGTAATTTACTTCCATGCTGAACAGGAAGCGATAGTAAAATAGATGAAATTATACAAGTTGCTATATTCTTCCCGGGCATATATAATTTATACGGGCCAGTATTTGGTAGGAGTTTTGATCAAATTTGTTATACATCATTATGAACTTCGACCGCGGAAATATACATCTTTCCCATGGGAAAACTCATTTAGCTACTGTACAGGTGGTAAAAATAAATATTCTGCAATACTGAACTCTCGGAAATTTATGTTTTTTTGTTAAGCTGTTGTTGTGTTCGCTCAGCCTACTTTGGAAACCTAAGTGATAGGTTCGGCGCGATTTTATGTATGAATGTAGGAAAGTAATACGGCGGGATAGAAATACCTAGGCGCAAATTTTACAAAGTCATATAAGTCCGCGCAATAGATATCGCAATTGCCACTTTACTTTGATTATATTATAATATCAGTGTTATATAACATACCGCTTTATCTAGTGATTAAAAATATCACAACACTTTATCTACAGATAAAAACGCGCCGCCCCCTCAACTTAACAAAATTGATAGGATATTAATGGGCTCAATCTGGATTCAACTGGTTCAAGCCAAATTTAAAGGACAGGAGATAATTAGCTGTAGATTTTACGCGTTACCTGGAAAATTTAGCCTCTATGTAGTGTAACAGTTACCGCACGGAAGAGTATTGCGGAAAAAATTATAGATAATTAATTTAGCTTTTAGAATGTGTGAAAATGTTTAAACAGTGGAGAGTACCAAAAAAATAACATTCTTTTGGGCACAGAATAAACAAGGTATACTGTTGGTATCTACTATCATATTACGAAAGGGTTTTTATGAATTTATTGGTCCAAGTCACATAACAATACAAGTTATACAAGTCATGCATATCTATCGCGTCGCATGAGCCGTGACCTGTACAGAAAAAGTGCAATAATAGGTTTTGTTTTGACGAGTCGATTTAGATTGGAGGTGTGTCTATAATGTCGCAATTTTTTTTAAAGATAGATGCCGCTGTTAGATATTTACTTAAATTAAACAAACGTTACGTATCTTTGCCTTAATATCACAATTAAAACCGAAAGATAAAAATTATAAAGTGATAACAAGAAGGTTAACTACCTAATTAAAAAGATTTAATTTAATAAGGCTGATTGATAATAAGATAAAAAAAGTTGTACGAATAAAATTCACGTATCTACGTATTTAGATACCTACTTAGATATCTAGCTCGGTTAGGTTAGGTACAGATTTATAAAAGATATTTTACGTAAGTATTTCCAATCTGCATAAAAATCTGTTTGACTCAGATGAAATTAGTAAGACGTGGAAACTTACCTACAAATAGTATTCCTGAAGTTTCATAAAGAGTTACTAATATAACTATTAATTCCCATTTTCAGACTTCGGTTCATTAGCCATAAAGTACAGTAGTAATGGTTTTCGTCGTATTATAACCTTCCAAAGTGTGAAAGATCAATCTAACCGTATAGCCTTAAACCCTAGGCTGGCAGGCGGCCAGATTTGAGCGACTAGGCTAGATAATTTGATTTTACCATGGCCTTATGGCTTTCAGCTTGAGGCATGTTCTGAAATTGTGCATTTGTAGATCGCGTCTCCTATTGTAAATGTGACACAAACACGAAACCAAATGAAACAGACAAAATCAGCAGTGCATACATGTCTGCGGCAATGACTTTTTTTTTTAAATAGTGGCAAAGAAACACACCGCGTCTGATAGCAAGGGGTACCATTAAATACTATGAGTATTTAATTTAATACTGGTGATCCCATTACAGACACATTTCTACACTAGTAGCGAGAGAAGCAAAGCGCTAAGCTCACCGACAGTCCTAAGGAATACCTATGTGCCATTATGTCTTATGTGCCAGTAATTGTATTTGTTTTCATGCACTTCAGACCGGATCATAGTACAGTAGGTCAAACACTTCTGCTTGTGCTTGGGGCGACAGGATTAGGCGCGCAGCGAGCCGCGAGCATAAGAGTGGTAAATCCCCAAAAAGGTTTCCTGAAAACTCTACTTTCCCACAAATTAGGATAACTACAAAGCGGGTGCGGCTAATTACTTAGAAACTTTTATAATTTCACCGCACACGTGTAAAAGCTGCATCATAAAATAACACATAATGTGACATCAGTTTAGTAGAAACAATTTACTAGTCATTTGTGTTGTGCATATCGTACCTAATTCAGTGGCCTCGTTTAAAAACTTAGCCATTCAATGAACCGCTTTAATTACCGCAACATGCTTATTACTTTTCGAAGTTAGTGGCACACGAAGCAACTAACTACGTAAATATGCGGTTAAAAATGTTAAAAAAATATGAGTTAGTGGGTTAAAATGTAATACGTTCATAATAAATTAATATCAAATTAGTTATACTTACGTTTAACTTTTCACGAAAAGGAGCCGTATTTTGGAATCACTCGAATCGAATTTGCATAACGAAAGACTAACATTCACATGGTAAATTGTATGAAAATGGCATGCGAAACTAAATCTTTCGTATGCTCATTGGAGTTCGAGTGATCAAAAATACAGCTCCTGGTCTAGAACTGACCGATTCCCTGCTGATTTCGAGAATTTTGTATGGTAAAACCATAGGTCTGATAAGCATTAAATGACAAAATTACTCATCATTTAACCGCGACAAAAACAAAAAATATGAGAAATCGAGAAAATCAGTCATCACTTTGTTGACCGCGACAAAAGCAAAACATATGAGAATTCAAGAAAATCAGTCATTATTTGTAGACATAGCATAGGGACGGACAATCATTGTCTCTCGATTTTCAAAAACAATGCTCGCACTCACATGACCATTCTAGAAAACTTTTGTCTTTCTTTTGTCACCTTATTATCCAGAAATAGATCTTAAAAGAAACGGCTTAGCGCTATTATTCAACAATTCTATTGTTTTCATTGACAGAGATTGGTATCGCTGGGCATTATTTTTGGACGATTAGTTTTCTTTTAATAGAGTAGGTAGATATCTACTTAACTACTCAAATCAGCAATACCTGTTGCGGTCCATATATAGTTCTTTTTTAGATGCCATGCTAGTCAACTATTGCAACTAAGTTTACACACACACCAGTCCAGTCTAGGTGGAGAAATGTCTTAATCAAAGTTACCTAAGAAAACATGCACTGATTATGTCAAAGCCTTAATTAGTAACCTTATTTATTTGACACTCAAAAGTTAGAGACATGTCAAATAAAATATTTATGAAATCTTGTTCAAATTTACATAATATCTCTACATGAGAATGTCTTGTAGCGTGCTACGAAATAACATTGTAAAATTAGGAGTACTACCCCTAAAAGCAGAGCATCAATGGCCTAACAAAGTCATTTTCTGTTCTTACCTGTTAATGCTTCTGAGTTTTCTCAGTTCTGTTAAACCTATCACAAACTTAAAATGTTACTTTTCGGTATCACCAGTAGCAAAGACCACATAGAAGACTATAGGATCAAAGTTTTTTTTTTATCTAGCCACAACACAACACTAAAGGTACTTCCCATTAAGGGTCTATGTGCTCGCGGCAACTGTCCCTTTCAAACCAATGACAGAATGCGCGCTCTGTCCTTTTCTAGCATGGGGCTGTTTCAAGCCGATTTCATATATTTTTGCATATATCTCAATGTATACAAAAAGTATTGAAAAATAGAGTTGATTATGATGTTCTTCATAATTATACGGTGATTTCGATATAACATTTGCTGTTTCTAAGCTCATAGAAATGTCACAGTTGTTCAAATTCGGCATTGAGACGCCAGATTTTCATGATATTTCTGATGATTTCCTGGTGTAATCATAGTATTTTTAGATTATATCTATGAATCTAGTTGTTCTCCATATTTTAGAGAAGCTAACCATATATAGATTTATTGAAAATTCAACTATTAACTATACTAACAAAGTCAAATGCCGGACCGTGTTTAGCCCGATTTAGAGTACTTCCCTCCTTAATTGAGATACCTTATCTGCGTATCTGATTGTTTCACAATGTATGCACGTTGTTTTAAAAAAAACGCATCTTGGCATAAACGCAGTCACCAATTATCTTCAATGTCATTCGATGAATGATCTAGTGTAATGAGTGTAATGGGTTTTGTTTACATCCATATAAATGTTCCGCTTTGTGACATTTCTCACACCTTATTACACTATAACAACGGGACGATTCATTTCATATCGGATCAATATACTTACCTACACATACACATATAGGTATATAGAAAAGACTGTCATGAAATAATTAATGAGGTGCTTGAAATTGACTCTTTCACCTTTGTGATAATGAGTCAATGAGGTACGGTCAGAAGAAAATAAACTTTTTATACATAAACGAGACTTCTAAACAGCGATTCAATTGAGGTTAATTTATTTTATTGCCTAAAATCGGTAAAAGATATAAACTTTTTTACTTAGTTAATTTATCTTTTTATTATGGTAAAATAATTTTAAAACAAAAATAAAAATATTTGAGTTAAACACATACGTACTCTATCGTAAAAGAAATTATAAAATCAAAACTAGCTCTTATATCTATGACGTTTTAGATGGCGTAAAATAAATAGGACTACGGCTTTAGCGGGACAGAAAAGCGTGGGAATTTAATGGCTTCCTTGCCCTTCAACACGAAATATACTTGTCCGAAACTGCGTACACTTCTACGTTTACAATACATTTAGCGATACTTAAAGGGGATATGTACATCAAAGTACATGCATAGAGAGAAAGACACAAGCTACGATGCAGAAGGCTATAAGGTAAAAAAAACTACGCATCGTATAGGAAGTTCAAATAAGTAGGTTATTGGTAATATTAGCCTAAAATAAAACGGTTTATGGAAATATTTTAAAGAATAAGCGTAGTCTAGATAGTATTATAAATCTGGCATAAATATTCAATAAGGAGGGCATCATATTTCTGTGCACCGACGAAATTGAAAGGATGATTCTGGCACAAATTATTTCAATTTAAAATACCGAACACATATATTTTAATTAATTATTAACTGAATTTTTAACACCTACTTTGAATATTTATCTAAAACCAATGCGAGTACATCACAATATTATTATCTGCCTTAGTTTATTTTAAACTGTTTTGCATGTGACACATTAGCAATAAAGTAAAACTGTATAAAATTGACGCCATTCAACTGTACCTTATTCAACTGTATAGTATTGTAGAAGGTTATTTTATAACTTTTCCTTAATATTATTTGTTCAGTAACTGATAATAAAATTATTGTAGGAAATATACCTACATAGTACGACGTAGTATTGTAATAAATTGAGGTAAAATAATGTGAATTACTCTTTAAAAAATAAATAAAAATTATTTCTGCGTGTTGCTGACGTTACAAAATCGATCTTGATAATCCAATTGCGCTACAAATATTATTACAATAAATCCTTGTGGCAATTGTTCAGCGGGTGTTATTGTCGCTAATAAACCGCCTTTATCACTGCTTATCACTGTGATTTCGTCGCCAGGCTACAAAGTCTTAATGATAAATGTGCTGTGAAAGTGGGGTTGGCCTTGATAACGGCTTTATCACGTTGCAGTAGAGCGTATTTTTCTACTGCAAACGTATGGGCGGTTCATAAGACATAATTTTGTTCTATAGCTCTGCTCTTTTGATGTACCTGATCCTTTAGTTTATTAGTCTCTAGACTAGCTTTGTTATTCAAAAGATACCCACATAAGAATAAAAGAATATTTAGTTACAGTTTAATTTTTCGTTTCTTAACTATGCACATAAGTCTAAATGAAGAAAAAGTTTTGCATACTTTCGTTGTCAAATCTACGCGTTCGAAATAAAAACGGCAAGGCAGAATTGTGTTGTAGACAGACATCCATTTGCACAAAAATGCACTTTGAATGCTACAAAGTCAAAAAACTCAGAAGTATCTTTGTCAACTTTCTCCTACTATACCTACTTTAAATTATTAGCTCTCTACATTATCATTTTCCCGCGGTAAAAAGTCGTCTTTTTTATTGTTTAACATATTCCATTTGGCTAAAAAATATTGAACACTTCCGGATTACGCCCCTTCAAACAAAAAATAACAACGACACCTATTGTTATATAGAGCAGATAAAATTAGTCAAAGACAGTTTGTTGCGACAAAAACGTGATGTGGTGGATAACGGATCGGAACTTTGATGATATAAAATTAGCCCGGGAGGCAATGACCTGAAATTCGGTTTATTATTAGCCAGAATCCAGAACTTTGACTAAAAGGGAATAAGCTCGATTAAAATGTGAACACAATGGGCCCGATTCGTAACCATCCCGACTTAACTAAATCTCAACAAAAATTATTGCCATCCCGTTCTGTTCTCTCATGATAGAAAGTGACAGGTATGGACTAATATTAGTTAAGTCGCGTATTTTGCAACCACGAATTGCTACCATTGTGAATCAGACGCGCATGGATATGTGTGTTGTGTCTCTACTCTACAGCACAGAAGCCCATTCGAAGTGTTAAAAAATTGTAATAACATTTTTTTCAGTAGACAACATAATTATTTTCACAGAACGTGCTTGGGTACTGTGGCATCTGTTTTTTTCGACGGAACCTTGATGATTGTTCTATACTCCATTCATTATTAAAAAATAATTTTCGCCATACTAAAACGGTCATTTAGTATGGCGCGAATTATCTTTTAATAATGAATGGAGCTGACCGTTTTTTCAGCAGTAGGTACTACGGGGATTTGAATAACGAATGCGATTTCTTATTGATTTTATTATTATATACTTTTGCAGAACGCCGCGAGCGTTTAAGTGTCTGCTCTAGCTGTGCATACAAATGATTTTTTTTTTTCTGAAATAAATAGTATAATAGAATAGAAAAATGCCTAACCTAGGTTACATGAGGTTTGTAGTCCTTAAAAGATAATGCCAAATGACCTGGAGCGCTTGATTGAAGTAAACGACACCGGTAGTCTCCAAGGCCCGACTGATGCGATGCTGAGTACTATCATGTGTCGTTTTTAGCGTTTTCGTAAACATTAGCCTTTAAGTAGGTCAGTCGGTATTGTAAGGATTACAAACGTATATCTAGGATAGATATATAATGATATGGCTATGAAATAATAAATGTGTCGTGTGATAAAATAGATAAGATACATTTAAATATAATTGAAAGATAAATTATTAAACTAAATCGACAGCTTTCTTTGAACTTCAAGATTGTGACTAGCAGTAAAATTTTGTAACCCACCTTAATTTTGCTGAACTCTTATTTTTGGACAATAAAAGAAGGTTCTTACGTATTATCATGGAAATAATTCCTATTATATTCGAGACATTCACTTTGCTCTACTTTCTGAAATTTATGAATGATCATTGGCGAAAGTTTCCGTCTAAGTAGGTACGTACCTATTTATTTTCTTTTCACCTTGTGCTACCGTGCATTTTATTGAAGTAAATCGATATAATTTATAAGCAATTTCAGTTCATAGAAGTCATTCTACAATTCTATATGTCTATGAAATCATAGGAAGTCATTTCTAGCTGGACTGAAGCGACAAAACCCTAAAATGTCCCAGATGCTTCTCTTCCCGAAAATACAGACAAACGAGCAACCTAAGGGATTTCGTGTATTTTAATTTAGACAATCTTTTACTATAGCAATTCACATCCCTGTCTGAAATTTTCCAACATGGCGAAAAATTGTGAATATGGTTTATACCTACATTACATACATTATGTAGGTATAAACGTTTCCGCCATGTTGGAAAATTTGATTTGTTGTATCCAATCCCATATAAAACATTCTGTTATCAGCCATATTTAAACATCTGTGTCAACATCAACACAAACAAATTGCGTGACTTGTTCTACACCCTTATTTGTATCGTAACAAGGACCATTATTCCAGAAATAGTTTGTATAATATTGTATTCTTATCGCCTGTTATCTCCACATTATGCGTGAATTGCAATTATGCTCAATTCATGTGACTATTCAAAGATGTAGGCAATAGAAGGACGACATATTTTTATGAGAAGAAATTTAATTTTATAAGTAATTAATTTATTTAACTTATTTCAGTTTTATAGTATAAAACTAATTTTATTTATAGTATAACTTATTTCAGTCGTGATAAAGGCGTGATTTATGTATGTATGTATGTGGCATTGCGTTCACCAATCCGCCTGCCAAACCATATTCCATCTCATAGATATCCTACAATGAACTTCTAGGGGCTTTTATAATACCGCAACCTTGTATAATTTTGGCTGTGGAAATGGGCATTTGGGCATCTACCCAAGCCGGCTTTGTACAAAATCTTTAAGACCATAATACCGAACTACGGAACATAAATTTCAGCTGATGAAGGCCAGCAATATGCTAAAACATGATGTAGAGCAATAATGCTTGCTATTTTTGGCACTGCTGCGCTTTTGTGCGTTGCAGCGACAAGTCCTTGGTAATTTTAATGTTTATCGTTAGTTTACCGTCTACCGTGCATTCTGAATTCCGCAGTTGGAGATCAATTCTTGGCAGTCACTCGAGTTATAAAATTCATGATAATAATTTGACATTTTCTATAAATGCAACTGAATATTAATAAATATTAACGTAGGCTAAGATTAGTGAAGTATATTTAATTGAGGACTAAACAAAAAAAACACGGTCCTCAAACAAGATGTTTTTTTCAACAGTTAAAGCCTGAAAATTATGACTTTGTTTATCGTTGGAACTTTGAGACGTTGTCTCTGCATCGGATGCTGATTTTTTGTTTGATGATCCAAACTACGTTAAATAGAGACTTTAAGAAATGGTATATACCTTGCTGTCCAGGCCTAAATAAAGCCGAAACTGGAAGGCCATTTATACGATAGATATAAAATTATTTCAGTCGATCGAGACCTGCATCGTCCTATTATCTAATTAGCGAGGAAACAAAAGATATTTACAATTCAATGAAGTACCTACCTTTTTATTTTTTCAAACAACCAGCGCGTGTTTTTAGTTTCCTTTTTAAAAATATGAAATGAAATACACATTTCGCCGTTAAATATTATGAATTAAAAACCATTCTATTCAAAATATTTTTAATTTGATAACCACTAGCATATTATTTTTATTAATGTCATAAAACATGAAAAATGTAACGTTTTCTCGAGAAACCGTTTTTAATCGGCCGAAACAACAACAAAAAGATTACGTCCCTGCATAATCATATTAATCAGCTGTTAAAAAAATAAAGCGGTTTTTTTAAAAGCCCTTTCACTAAACTAATGTGTTACCTATCTCTCACACCTTTCACTTTGTGTTTATTTTAGCAATATATTATTTACTCATGTATTTGTTTATGTGCTTTCCAGGAGACTTCGGGCGCTACCAGTGTTTCCAGTTCATCCTGCACATCTTCGCGGCGATGACGGCGGGCATGCACATGTTATCACTAGTCACTGTAGCCGCGGTACCGGACCATAGGTGCGTTGGACATTCTCCTTTATAATATTACTATTATACGGGGTGTAGGGGACAGCTTCCCGCAAACTGATAGGGGCTGCTCAAAATTAATAATATTTTCAGCTTTCCTAAATTGTCTGATCGATATTTTTTTACTGAAAGAATATCCTGGTGAAATGTTTGTTGACTGAGCAACCCCTATCAGTTTGCAGGAAGCTGTCTCTTACACCCAGTATAAATAGGTACAAAATGTAAAAACTAAGCAGACCATTATTTTAAGGTATAAATCTACCAATAAACTGAATAACTTTCAACCAAGTAGGTATAATAGATCGAAAAAAAATCGGTTCTATGGTTAAGATATGGTCAACAAAAAACATAATATAATAAAGAAAAAGCAGGAAGATTGTTATTTTTGTAATAATGAGTAAACTAAACAGGTTTTAAAATTTCTTCCACCTCTTTAAATCTCCGTTAACCAAGAATTACCAAAGCTATATACTACGTCAGGAAAATGATTTATCACCGCGGGAAAACGTAGTAAAAGAGTAAAAATAGTTTACATGATCTGAAAACTTTTCCAATAAACATTGAGTCGAAGTCAAGTTTCAGCAGTAAAAATGACTCCCCCTATTCAATGCCGTTTCAGCTAATATTCGACCAATGTTTGTTGGATAATCAAGCCCCTAACATCCTGCATTTTCTACCTTAATTATTAAGATATACCCTCTATGTTATGCTCTACTGTATATTTTATAAGCTTCAAAAACTTGTTTCAACATTAAAAAATACAGATTATCTCTGAGGCACATTATTACAATTGTCAAATTTTATCTATCCCATATTTTATCATATATTTTCTGCCTGTATTTGATAAGTGTTTTCTCGTAAATTCTGTGATAAAATGATTAGGTAAATATTTTGATAATATCTTAATGTGCCTCAGAAAATAAATGCGGTAAAGGATAATATTTCCTCTATTTTTGGCTTTAAGTAATGGGTTGGGTTTTACAAATTGCATGCGCATGAAAAGTTATCATAGGAGAAGGAAGCAATTATTTTACAGGTTAATTTATTTAAAAAAATGTGAGGTACTTTATCTGATTTAACAATATTGTTTCGAGTGATAAACACTGTATTAAAAAACGTTGTACAAAAGTATCAAGCGTAGACTTATTTGTAAGTTGTGCATTTTGTAAGAAAAAGGACGATACGCAAAGCAAATACAGAACATTAAAATTTAATGGGCTAAATTCTAAAGAAATATTTTAAGAAAATCGTTACTAGGTTATTAAAATATTTGAAATGCATTATTTTTGAACATAAATCAATATTCGTAAAACAAATTTACACTGCTCTATCCAATTTCAAACTAAGCAACAGATATATTGTTACTAATTGGTACTATTCTGACCTAACTTAACAAACACATTTGATAATAGAGTTACAAATATTTGTGTCGACGACCTTTAGCATATCATAGCGACCTTTAGCATAGATGGTCAGATTAACAAGACTAGAGTTGAATGTCGACGTAAAGTCAATGGCAGAGTTGAAGTAAATGCAAATTCTTAATATCTTTTGCATACTCTGCCATGATTTGAAATGGGTCAGTTATATTTTCAATTTAAATACAAAAATATTATTACAATGAAATAAAAAAAAAATATGCTAATTAATGCATGTCATGATACAAATAAAAATTCCCATTAAATAATTTTCTCGTAAGTAAATTCGAGTATAATATTTAGTGATGGAAATCAAATTTCATATTTTAGGTAGTCATTTTGCACAAGAGCAAAAAAGGATTTTAATTCCCACCATGTATAACAAACATTAGTAAGTGAGCGGAATAAATTATTATAGTTTATGAACTAACTGTACTTGCATGCTGGGATTATTGACCTCTATATTGTTGTGATAAAGGTGACCTGTGAATTATTAAATAAGACTTAGCTACACTGCTAACTATTCATAATATTTCGACTAATTAATTAGAATACGCTTATATAAACGCTACTATATTAATTATATGGAAGGTAATCCAGTATAAATAACTATAAGACTAGTATTTTAATTATACTTAAGGTTATTTCTAGATTTTTACCTTGTGATGGTTTTGATAATTGAGAAGTGGCGGAAAACTTGCTTCTATCGGGAATATGGTAATACAGCGTGTAAAAAAAGTACCGCGCTTCTTTAAACCACATGTTCTACTGATGATTAGTGATGAGATGATAACAATCAACTTTCGAAAAGCACAAAAAAATATAGCATAAAATAAAATTTTGCCGCGTCCATACAAAATTGCAGATGAGGAGAGCATCTTTGTATGGAAAAAGAATTTATTATTTTCAGCTATTTGTGTTTTGGGAAAGTTGTTTGTTATCATCAGTAGAAAATCTGGTTTAAAGTAACGCAGTACTTTTTTTACACCCTGTATAATTTATGGTCGGATGGTGAGCATAACTATAAGTTATACATTTATTATCTTCAAGTGTTATCGGTGTTATCAACTGGGGGTGACTGAACATAATTGCGTAAGTAAGTACAATCTTCTGTGCCTTATTTATTACTCGGTAAGGTTCACTTCTTGCTTCAACTAACATTATCACTTCATTACGTGCATGTATTTATTGATTCAGATGCTCATTATTGTATTGAACTATCCTTTAGTCTTATTTTGTGTCATTTATTTGTTTGTATGAAGAGCGCATCTGTTATGCTCTATATACTTACTTACTGGTTTTATCCAGTTTTAATAACTTAGAATGACGCACTTGAATTATAGTCAAATGAAATGAATAATTTAAAGCACTTGAGTCATTTTAAATGCATGCATTAATAACAAATTTTATACCTAACATTATTGTTTCTGTACCTACATAGTTCTGACTGTTTTTAGTATTTGATTTTATTTCTATTATTAAAGGTATTTATTTATTTTGGAGTAGGTATTGCATGCACGCATGCATAACGCTTTTTAGATTATAGTGTACCTAGTCGATAGTTAGCTCCATTTTTATTATTATTTATTTATTTAACAGAAACTGAGCAAAGCAACGAGTGTAACACAAAATGTTGCTATTTTAAACTAACTTTCGTTAAACTTTAACTTTCGTTATGGCTTCCAGTGTCAATTTGCATTTGATTGATGAAGAGATCACGACACGCCACGATGCACAATATAATGTTTTTTTTTTAAATTACGTAATGGACATAAAATGCACGGTTTATCTTTCAATTTACAGATGTGCCGTGCCAGAACTAGACAATGGAACGTCTCCATTGTGGAACTCGTCGTCAGTAATGGAGTTTATACCTCTGAACGAGCATGGAAAGCTGGAGTCTTGCAAGATGTTTGGAGATAACAATACTCTGGAAGAATGCACGAGTTGGGTCTACGACGAGCAATACTTCACGTCATCTCGTGGCATCGAGTGGGACTTCGTCTGCAGCCAGCGATGGATGGGCGCGGCAGCTCAAACAGCCTACATGTTTGGAGTTGTCGTCGGATCCCTGGTACTTGGTCGCCTCTGCGACAAATTCGGGAGAAAAACTATATTCGTCTGGTCTGGACTTCTACAGTTACTCTTAGGCGTCAGCGTCGCTTTCACGGTAGACTATCACACGTTTGTCGCAATCAGATTTCTGTACGGTATATTCGGATCTGCCTCCTACAATGCCGGATTCGTATTGACTATGGAGTTAGTCGGGTCGAGCAAGCGCACGATATGCGGTGTTATGTTTCAAATCATGTTCGCTGTTGGGATTATGCTGTTAGCCGCTTGGGGATATCTCATCGATAACAGATTCTATTTGCAAATTATTTATGCTCTACACGCGGTTATTTTGCTTCCTCATTGGCTATTGATGGACGAGTCCCCGAGGTGGCTTTGGGCCCAAGGACGCGCTCGTGAATCCGTTGCCATTATAGAAAAGGCATTGAAAATGAACAAGTCGAATGAGATAATAGACACCCCTGCGCTGGTTTCGCATTGCAAAGCGACTTGTGCTAAATACACCGACGAGCATTCAGCTGGCACTTCCGATCTCTTCAAAACGCCTAACATGCTGAAGAAATCATTGATTATTTGCGGTTGCTGGTTTGCCAATTCTGTGGTCTATTATGGACTTTCTCTAAACACTGGTAAATTAAACGGGAATCCGTATTTCATTATGTTTTTGATGGGGGTCGTCGAACTGCCAAGTTACGTGATAATAGTGTATTGTCTTGACCGCGTGGGGCACCGAGCGTTGATCAGTACCATGATGTTGCTCGGCGGAGTCGCTTGCTTGGTAGTTGTGGCTCTCCCACACGGCTCTACGTCTGCTACCGGAGTGGTCATGGTCGGGAAACTGTTCATATCGGGTTCCTATTCGATTATCTATAAATACTCGGCGGAACTTTTCCCGACCGTTGTCCGGAGTTCAGGGGTCGGTCTCGGCAGTATGTTTGCCAGTGTGTCTGGGGCCTTGACTCCTTTAGTCAGTTTGCTCGACACCCTGAATCCAAAAATCCCGACTCTGCTATTCGGGTTCATAGCTCTGTTATCAGGGTTCTCGACGTACTTCTTGCCGGAGACTATAGGCCGTGATCTTCCGCAATCTCTGGAGGACGGTGAGAGTTTTGGTGTTGGAGACACTTGCTTCACAAACTGTTCGGGGCGGAGGATGAGCGATAGTTCCGTGGAAGTCCCCGAAACAATGATCCCACTAGACGGTATCGAAAAGAAACAATAGGTAAAGTTAATACTGATAGGTACATACAACATGGCGTTTATATTTTTATTTTTAAGTTTAGCTCATTTTTGACGGATAATTAAGTTATAGGTAGGTATCTTCTTATACAAAGTTATTGATACAATAATAACTTGCCAACAATATCTCTATCATGCAACGAAACTGCCAATACAAAAGTATATAAGTAAGTTATTTTATACGTCAATTATAATGATAGTTAACTAAAGCTTAGTGAATAATTAATTTACTTATTGTATCGTTATTCCAAACAAGAAAATGTTGTATTGTGTAACATAATTTAGTGTTTGGAATGCATTTAAAAGACCTTTATCAAACACTTCAGCCGCATGGAGGCACCATCACCCTTATCGTACACTGCTAGTATGTGACATAGAAACAAACAAACCTCTGCAAATACTAACCAAACTCTGAAAAAAAAAAAATCAACACTAACCCAGAATCAATAAAATGACGTAGGTACTTATTCTTTAACTACTTAAGTACAATTAAATGTTAAAGTATTTTTATGGTCTATTAAGAAAGTATTTGCCTAGAGTCTAACAATAATGCATTTAAAAAATAAGTTTAGAAATAGTTTTACTAGTAATAATAAATAACGAATGTTAAATAACTAGTCGTGATTTCTCAAGTCCTACGTATATGATACGTAGGCAAGTCTTAGTTATTATTAATTATAATTACATTGTTACTTTTAAAGAAAAGTCATGAATTTATCGATTTTTTTAAAGTTAAAATTCAATCTCAGTTAATTAATGTACCTAGTATACGTACCTATACATGACTGTCTAACTGTGTGAGCATTACATGCATTTATATGTTTACTTAAGATTTATTATAAATATATCTATGATAAATACTACAATATTTCTCCATATTCGTACAAATGTAATGTACATGTACTTACTTATTATAAGCATTGAAGAGATCAGTTTATTCAATGATTTTCACCATGTAATATTTTAAAGAACTAACTGCTCAAAGTAGGCATTCTACTATAGGTACCTACATTTTTATTAATTTTAGTAGTAGGTTTTTTAATTGCATTTTTTTCTTAAATTTACTGCAATTCATTTCCTATCTTGCCTGCTCGTTTTTATCTCTATCAGACTTTTTAATACCAAAATCTTGCCTAGATTTAAAATTACTCGACCTAACTTAGCACTACAAGCATAAGGCTTTTCATTAGACAACTGCTATCAATTCCTGGAGGGCACAACTTAACAAGTCTTGACTAAAGTTATTGCCGTCTCTTTCTGTTCTCTCATGATAGAAAATGACAGGTATAGACTTATATTAGCTAAGTCGTAATATTTGCAACTACGAATTGCAACCACTAAGGAGCTTACCAAGATCTGTTACTTATGCATTTATTTTAAACCTCTATTTGATCGATTTTATTTAGATACAACTTATATAATATGTTTAGTATTCTACTTAGGTACTTCGAATTTATTATTGTAAGTTTAACTATAACAATGGATTTTTACTCATTGCCTCTAATAAACATTTTTACTTAAGTATGCAATCGTCATTATTTTGTCTACGTCTCCTAATGAAATAATAAAAAAAGGTGAGAATTAATACTAATAATAATTAAACACAGAAAGCGCATAACCATTGAAAGTAGGTAAATAATAGGTAGGTACATGAATCTATTATTAGTAATATGAATTATTTTTCGAATTACAGATGCTGGATTGACGGGGTCGACACAAACGAGTCCATAGCTGCCTGGAATTCATCAGAAATATTGGCGGCCATTCCTCAAATAACTCCCGGAAAAGTACACAACTGCCTGATGTACGATGTAAACAACGAAACCACAACTTGCTCCAGATGGGTTTTTGATGACACCTACAGGTCGTCCTCGCGGGCAATAGAGTGGAACCTTGTTTGCGATAGGAGGTGGATGGGAGCCATCGCTCAAACAGTGTACATGCTGGGAGTGTTCACGGGCGCGGTCGTGCTAGGAGGCATGGCTGACAAATACGGCAGAAAAATCATATTCTGCTTGTCCGGAGTCTTACAACTGATACTGGGAGTTGTAGTGGCTTTCATACCAGAATTTTGGACCTTCCTAGTGATAAGATTTTTGTATGGTATATTTGGATCAGCTGGGTCTTACATACCTGGCTTTGTCTTGACCATGGAACTTGTAGGTCCTAGTAAAAGAACAGCTTGCGGGGTTGCTTTCCAAGCTGCTTTTGCTGGCGGTATCATGTTAGTTGCAGGGTGGGGTGCCTTAATAGACAACAGACAAATTCTTCAAGTTATATACGGTTTACATAGTCTTATTCTGATTCCCCATATTTGGGTGATGGACGAATCACCTCGATGGCTCTGGGCTCAAGGCAGAGCAAAAGAATCTGTGGAAATAGTCGAAAAAGCTTTAAGGTGTAACAGATCAGACCACAGGTTAGATAAGGCACAGTTAGTATCACTTGGCCGGGCTGAGGCATCTAAGGGTACTGAGGAACCAGTTTCTTCTGCGGGTCTCTCAGATTTGTTCAAAACGCCTAATTTAAGGAATAAAACGTTAAATGTTTGCTTGTGTTGGTTTGCTAACTCCATAGCATATTACGGGCTAACTTTAAACACGGGAAAACTCGAAGGTAATCCGTACTTGATCACAGCTATCATGGGTGTCGTCGAATTTCCTAGTTACATGGCAGTCGTATACTTCTTAGATATCTGGGGTCGTAGATCACTCATCAGTTCAATGATGTTGGTGGGAGGCGCTGCGTGCATAATCGCCACATTCATGCCAGCAGGCAGTGTTATGTCAACTGTTATAGTAATTGCTGGAAAATTGTTCATAGCAGGTTCGTTTGCCATTATTTACAACTATTCTGCAGAGCTGTTCCCCACAGTAGTGCGGAATTCGGCTATGGGTCTGGGTTCTATGTGCGCTAGGCTCTCCGGAGCTCTGACGCCGTTGATTACGTTGCTGGACTCTTTCAACCCAAAGATACCGGCCATTATCTTTGGGATAGTTACACTTGTGTCTGGTTTCCTCTGTATGTTCTTGCCGGAGACAATGAACCAGCCTATGCCTCAGACCATAGCCGATGGTGAGAGGTTCGGTAAAGGAGAAACTTGCTTCACAAGCTGTCTCGGGAAGAAAGGCAATAAAACCTATGCAGCAGAAGAAACTGGTGATGCAATGGTGCCTTTAGACGATTATAGTAAGAAGCCTTGAGGTATTTTTGTACCGAATGTATTTATTGTTCCTAAATGGTTACCGATGTGTGATTTAAAAGTGATGACTTGTACAAAAAATATTTTTCAAAAGTACCTGGAGAAACCAAGAGAATTATTTTTAGTATGATCAAAGTAGGTATATAGAGATGTACATATTATTAATATTTTACTTATTAAAGTTATAAAATAACCGAATTGTATTTTTTTATCTTTTTTTAAAGGTTCTATGGTGTAGTAAAATTAAGAGATAAAACTCAATATTTTATTTAAATATATTTACATCAAATGATAAAATATAAATCACAGTGAGATTTAAAACATCAATGGATAAGTAAGATACACCAACGTATGTAGATATATGCAAGAACATCCAATGACAATCAGATGTATATACATTGTGTTAATTTAATTGCTTGCCATAGCTCAGGGGTGTTTTAGTATCGATAAAGGGTCACATAAAAAAATCCTATGAAAAAACTTGGTTTCCACATACAAATTATCTACTCGAATGGTATTTTTTTATGGAAAAGCCATTTTGTTTGTGTTTTTTTTGTATACCTATTTTTTATGTGATCCATCGTTACTAGAACACCCCTAAGCTATGACACGCAATTACATTAACACTCTGTATACCTACTCATGTTAGTTTAGTACGTATATCGTCTCTACATAACATTTAGTGAAAATATTAGTAGCGAAGCAATTTCTACCTGAGATAAGTTGCCTATTTTGACTGTAGCTGTAAAAAAATATATAAAAAATATTTTTTATTTAGACCGACACTAAAATAAACAGTTAAATTTAAAGTAAATAATGCAAATCTGAAAACGCGCAATAAGCTCATGACATCATAGGTCTCTCTTTCTCTCTCTTCTTTCTTAGAAATATAACACTTATAAATAGATATGACCTCCGCAAAATTTACATATAAAAGCTTCGGAGTATAATAGGTGTAATATTTCTAAGAAACAAGGTAAGAGAAACCTGAATCTCGTTGTCATGAGGTGTAGTGTAGTGTAGATAGAGCGTTTGTATGGAAAATGATGCACATACTATACTATACTCTTAATTGGATAATAAATTCGCTATAGCCTTGAACATGCGAACTTGTTAAATCTGAAAGAGAGCAAAACGACAAAATACTTAGTATACAAGACATGCAATTTAAATCATGGAATATAGAATAGATAAGTATAAGATACATGGAACCATCAATTTTTTAACATTGATAACAACATTTAGAGAACTACGACGGGATGTCCATGGAACAACATTAAAAATTTCATAATTATTGTTACAGATAATACTTATGGAGATAAAATACGTACGAATATTAATGTATTACTAATTCAATCAATCTTGTACTTGTATACTTAGCCAGATGTCCCCTGTAGAATTTCTTTATGCTACAAGATAGTTAAAAAAAATATCCTGGATAACCAGATGTTGATCAAATTACACAACCTTCCATACTTATTGGTGTTATTACAATTTACAGATAACAATGTATCGAATGTAAAAATTTGATTTTAAATATTTTAGGTATATTCTTATAAAAACTACAAGTTATTTAATCTATGAACATGGTCATATTTGGTTCTCTGGGGTATATGCCAGTACAGCAGAATGACGACAGCGAGATAGTTCAGATTATATTGAGACCACTTTTACGTATTATAAGTTACAAACATAAAGTAATGAATGACCAAGACTACTTATACAAATACTTTAAAATTTAAATATTAATAAATAAATAACGTTACTCTACTTTGCGTGTTTTAAGGCCTCCTAAGTGCCTTCACACATTGAGCAAGCAAGGCCAAATATTAGTCAAAATAGAAAGTGATGGTGCAAGATTTTTTTTCTTTTCCAATAGGAATTTTGTAATACTTCGCATAATTTCTTACTTACACAAAATGATTCGCCCTAATACAAACCGAATTTTATCTACATTTTAAATTAGCAGCCAATTTCTAAAGGTAATTTGAGAACAAAACATAGATTTTCCTAAAATATAAGTTTTTCAAGAACTTCTACGCTTTTTTTTGCAAAAATAATTTATTATTTACATGTCATCATAATACATTTTATAATTATCACAACTTTTTTATGGTTTTTACCTTACCAAAAAAGTTAACAAGTTTGTAATTAAGTATATACCTAAAAAAAATGTGTGCAATAAGTATACAAACAAAAAAACTGTTATGCTATTAATTAAACTCCACTGATATCATTCCAGAGACACATACACTGTAACTTTCTGTTTGATAAATTAAAATACTTATTGGTAGAAATTATTAATACTGCATGCATAGTTTAAACAAAACTTATCAATATGTTTCATGTATAGGTACTGGGGAATATTAATTGTGGATAAAACCCATTAAACTATCCGCTGGCTGACAAGCCTAATATTAAATGTATGTCTCAACAGCTCAACAACAATATCACTAGCACTGATTAATATCAGCAGTACGTATCTTTCACCATGCCAGTAAATTGGCTTTGCAATAAATGTTACAGTAGAATGTGCAAATGTCATGAACAGTCATTCATACAGTTTTTTTTAGAATGTCTACCTGAATTCAACCCTGTTTGATATGTTACTAACTATTGTCCACATATTCATTCTAAGCTTTAGAATAATAATTATTTAGTTGTATGTACTGTAATAAAATAATTGGATAACATACACATGCAGTGCAGACATAATTGATAAACTTAAAGACTTTATCAGTTTTAAAACATAGCACCAATTTAACATTATGTTGATCAAAACAATAAATAATAAGCAAATCTTTTATGAGCTTAATATTAGTAGTTGTGAAATTCTACTGCCCAACTCCTAACAAGACTTTGGTTTACCAGCATTCTACACTGAATTTTTTTTGGCATCACAGGTCATTAAAATTGACATGTGAACAAAAAAGCATTCATACTCCTACTCTACTCAATTAATTTACTAGCATTATCAAAAAGCAATATCAATATTCTGGGCAGCGCGTGTGAGGGATGGGCACACGGGTGCCACAGGGAGTAGTGCAGTCTGGTGCGAGAGCCGTGTGTATGACTATCGCGGGCTGCGTCGGCGTAGGGGCGTGCAGCTCGTGCGCTTCACCAGGCGTGAGGTTCGCCAACGCAGCCAGTAGGTCATGGTTCACCAGTGGCTCACATTCTTCTCGCGGCTCCCACCCCACCGGAGGGCTAGACGGTGGCGAAATGAGGAACTGTTTTACCGGCGCTGGTGGCTTGAGATTCTTCATTGTAACGGGCGTCACAGGTTGAGCAAAGTAGCAGTTGATACACGCATTGTGAAATTGATACTGGTGGAGTTGTACGCGAGCGTTCGCCGCTGCTAGGGGGCTGTCGTAGTTAACACGTAACCGCCTAAAGCTCCGGAGCCACTGAAACGTTACATTGTCTGAAAACGTACGGAACAAATCTTCAAGATCCTTTTTCAGTTTTTCATCGCCGAATACGTCTGTCGGGATGTTAGTGACGATCACAGACTTTGGTATATCATCAAGCTCGTCAACTTCATCTTGAGAATCACAATCATGCTCCAGGTTTGCAATATTCGGGTGAATATTGGGCATTCCATCCTCTTGGTTAATGTAGACGTCGTCATCTTGAAAACAGTCTTCTTCGTCTTGCTTCTGAGCCATGATGTGAAATAGCACTAATGTCTCTGAACTAATTCACACGCAATGTGATATAATCGCCTAAATATTCAGAATGCAAGAATTTGTTATTTTTACTTGACAAAATAATCAAAATCGAATGAAAATCGATTAAGAACTGTCAAAGTTCAATCTGTTATTGATAGCGCTGTCTACCTATTACAAAATCAATGAGTATTTTTTAACGGTTCATATTGCATTATTTATTTGAGCTCTCCCTCTTGCAATTTTACAAAAAAGAGTTGCAGCCATCTTCTATCATGCACTGAGTTTTAGAAACTTTCAAATAATTTTAGCAGGATGATGAATGTCAAGCTTTATATAACAGGATATCGGGTACGTTCAGAGCCGCTCGATCGATCGAAATTTAACCTGGTTAAAAATTATACTGCCCGTTCAGAGACACCTGTCAGACGAAATTTCGACTAGGTTAATTTTTATCCGGCCCGTTCAAGGGTACGTTCACGGGCGCACGGTTAGCGCAAGGTTAGGGGAACTTTTCACTTTGACAGTTGATAAAGCCCCGTTTTGAAGCGCCTGTCAGGGGAAATTTCATCCTGACAGGTGCAAGTGCGTGCATGAACGGGGGTTTACGCGAGCTGTCAGATTAAAAGTCGCTCTAACGGTTTCCCCTAGGTGCATGCGTGAACGCACTCCAGAGGCGCACCGGAAGTGAAGTTTTATCTGACAGCGGCTAAAGTGCACGTTCAGTGCGTCCCACTAGTATAAGATTTGATCGGTATAAATATCGAACTGGGTCGTCTGAACGTACTCCAGGAAGGACTATCGGACAACACTAGACATTTCTAATGTTGCCATTTGTAATTGACAGATGAGGGATTTTGTATGCTTGCAACACCAGAACCAGTGTGACCACTTGTAGCAAGATCCTGCTATTTTTGCAGTTTTAACTGCATAGTCAAATGAATTCCTCATAATATCTGGGCAATTTAATTTAAGATGCTGAGTTAAAAATATACGTCTTGTTTTATTACAATATTTGGAGAAGTCATAAAGTAAAGCAAAAATTATTCGTAAAGGAAGCAGTGGAAGCTTGGATGTGCAGGATTTTAATTTTGGAAATGGTCACACTGATCTGATCAGCCAAAAAACGGCTGTATGGCTTAGTACCATTGCCTATCCGTTAAGGATAAATTTAAAAACAACAACAACAAACTCTTACTCTGTCAAAATATTATTTGCTGCTCGATGTTTGGTTTGGTTATAAAAATAAAATATTGTAACGTCCTTGTATTTCTCGTATTTCTTCAATAAAAATGGCTGGTGTAGAATCAATGGTTGTCGAGGAAATTAAACCTGCAGAAAAACCGGTGGACAGAGAGAAGGTAAGCCGGTTACAGTTACGTGGTATTTCCGTGTTTTTAGATGGTTTTTAGGGTTTTTATTGTATTCTCTTGCTAAAGTACTGTTAATTTGTTCATTCTAGACCTGCCCGCTGCTCCTTCGCGTTTTCTGCTCAACTGGACGTCACAATTCGCCTGGAGATTACGCTAGAGGCGCTGTACCACAGAATGAGCTTCAAATCTATACGTGGATGGATGCTACGCTTCGTGAACTCACTGGTCTGGTGAAAGAAGTGAACCCAGAGACCAGACGTAAAGGCACGTACTTCGACTTTGCTATTGTTTTTCCAGATCAGAGATCGCCCACTTATCGCATGAGAGAGATTGGTGTGACTTGTTCGGGACAACGGGGAAATGACGACAATAAGACATTGAATCAACTAAAATTCCAAATAGGTAATTACTTAGATATTTCAATCACTCCACCAAACAGAATGCCCCCACCAATGAGGCGCCCTCAACCATACATGAATAATCGTCAGTACTAGCATTTGTTGGATTTTGTCCATGTATGTTTTATGGTGAAATAGAAATATTATTGGTATGGATAAATATGTTCATTATAAGAACCTTACTACTAAGTTTCATGTACCTAAATATTAAGAGTCAATAAAAATTCAAAGTATACTCTCACACTTTAATTTCACGTCACATTATGATCTAGACATACTCAAGACCAGCTGAAGTCATATAAATGTTACATGCACTTACATAACATTTAAATGACAAGACAATGAAAATATCTTTAAAAATTAGATTTTCCTAAAATAAATATTCTAATGTACTTAACCTATAATCTAATGCTGACTGGGTGATCTGAATGGCCTCTTGGATTTCTTACCCATGGCATTGAGATCAATGGTGATACCATTTGGCAGTACGGCCTTGTTTTCCTGGTAGTCTATGAAACCTTTTTCTTCTTTCTGTTCATTGGCTTTGTCACATTCAATACCAGTCTCATAGTTGTACTCTCTCTTGACACCATCCGGGTCTACATACCCATATTTACCGCGTGTGACACAGTTATTTCCAATGGTTTCCTCCTTGAAAGATCCGTCGTCGTTTTCGAATCCCCAAGTAATGCTGCCATCTTCGTTTTCCTCTCTGTACTTCCTGATGATCTGTGCGACTGGTTTCTTCTCCCTGTGCTGAGCTGTGATGTACTTCTGTGGTTGAGCATTTTTCGCCGGAGCAGCAGCACGGACAGGCTCGCGTTCTTGCGGCCGGTTGTACTGTCTGACGGGCTGGATTGGTGCGTCATCTTCGTCGATGATAGGTCTCGGCTCAGGTCTGAATGAGGGTCTCTGAGGTCTGATGCTAAGGGGCTGGATGCGCTGAGGCTTGGGGGCTTCGTGTCTGACCGGCGAGAAAGACTGTGGCGCGATAAGAGGCCTGTACTGTGTTGGCCTGATTGGTTCTGGTTTCAATGCAGGGGGCGTGGATTGCTGGAATGGCGTAGGGTTGAACACAATCGGTGGTTTAGGCTGAGACGTGGTCGTAATGTCATAGAAATCGTTCTGCGGCTCGGGAGTCGAGAAGTAGTTTGGCGAAAATGCGGTTGGGGTGTTGATTTCTATATCATCCTCTGGCTCTTCTGTGACTGGTTTAGCGGGTTCTTCAATAGACTGCAGGCTCGGACGGGGCGAAGCTTCTACTGATTTGAAGGAAGGTCTGCCGAGTCCTGGCCGCCGAAGCCTGGGCACTGGTCCGGGAAGGGGAGCTGCATTCTGGAGTCTTCCTTGCCTGAAACCTCCTTGTCTGATAGGTCCTCCAAGTGGAACCGCGCCGGATATCTGCAGTCTCGGGGGAGCGGGGGAATCGTAGAATTGCGCATAAGCTGTGACTACGCACAGCGCACATATCTGGAACAGAACAGAATAAGGAGGTTAATTTTCTAGTTTGTTGACTGATATTACGTAGGTGCTGTCTTGTAAGTCATGTAATAATCAGAGCAATCAATCGGCTCTTGTGTTGCTTCACCGCTCGCATTAACTACAAATTAGTGAAGAAACGAAAGTACATAGTACGTTGTTTATTTGTTGTTCTATAGATTGACGTGAAGTAATCCAATAAGATAATAACGACATAAAAGGTTTAGGACTTATTGTTACAGACGTTTATTGTTTAGAAATATTTTAAAGTTTATAAGAATTTAAAAAAATTGTAAGCGAAATAATGTCTTCGCTCCGGACACTATCCATAAACTATTACGAGTATATCCCCTCAGACCAACGGCGGTGATACTTAGACGGACATCTTAAGTGTTGCTGAAAATATTATAACGCTAGACATGACAATTTAAATTAGTTTCAATAAAGAATAGTGCATTTGCTCTAGGGCCATTTGCTACGGAATGCGCCGCCCGCAAGCACCAGCCTCATAGGCCAGGCTATGCAATGAATGGACATGGCATACTTTCGAGTGTCGTGGACCTTGCTCGCGTGCCAGCCGGCTCAACACCTGACTTGATTTATCCAATGGCTCTATCATCAGCAGCACCGGTGCGCCTTCCTCTACGATCGATATCCATTGATGCTTTTGTTCGGCATATGTGTCACGTTTGGATATTGTAGAAATTTTTTTATACGAGTTTGCCCTTGATTCTAGTACTGAGTTGAAGAACTAGTAACATTAACATTGACCTCATCCAGAAGAATTAAAATACCCACATACCACAAAGTATAAAACAATTTAATGCCACATACTGACACAACACAGCAAGCTGTTTGGTGCCTGACTTTTTTGGGAGGGTGCTGTGGGTGGTTTCAGGCCAAACACTCAAATCTCTAAACTCGAAATCGTTTTCAGACAATCAGCAATGGATATCGAACACTGTTGAAATTATAAGTTGAAAATGCCTCGGTAAGGATAGAGCCAATAAGATACTATCACCTCGGTTTCTATTATGAACGCTAATAGAAATTGTTAGTGATAATGGACCTGATTACAACACCTATTTAGGACATGATGCAATACTTATATGACTTACCGAAGGGATTTGATCGTTTATCGGGGCAATGTGTACGGGAACCGAGTACTTATATTATTAAATTCTTGTTTAAACGAGTAACTAAGTACATACTACCGCTTCCTTTTGATTTTTCTGATTAGCATGTAACGTATTTGCTTACAATGTATGTACATCATGGAGTGTATAGTAGGTATTTTTAAAGGTTGTCTCGTCTTCGTCTCGTTATTTTTAGTATGCTCTTGACCTTCTGATACCTTCAGACGTGAATTTAAAATTTTAAAGCTTTGAACTTTGAGCAAAAGTAAAAGTTATCATTCACGATCAGTTACAGTTTGCCAAAAAACACATTGGAAACATGTTTTTTTGGAAACATTTTTGAAACAAACATTTTGCCATTTTATTTAACACTTGTCAAAACAGTTTTATTTCTAACAGTTGATGAATGTTTGTAAACATTTCGTCACAAAACAAAACTGATTGAGATTGAGACAGTCGCTTTAAATGGATTGTATCTTAGTAAGCTGGTAGAGAATTGATAGTAACAGAATAGTTAAACCCCAAAGTAGAATCTACAATCACATAATAAGGACTTAGGTCTCTCTATCTCTTAGTCAGTTGGTTTTCTGTATTGTTTCATCACAGCTGTTACTAGGTATATTCAAGTCTAAGTATATTAAGAAAATATCTACGCACCAAAATAGGTAACTAGGTACTCTACGTTCGGAAATTTAATGCAGCAGATAATCTTTATTCCAATGCTATTTTAGTTAATAGAACAACTTACATTATATCTTAAGTCATACAAATAGAACTGCACCCAGATGTATTTATGCATGGGGTTACATTGTATTAAATGTGACATTGCATAAACCGAACTGTATTAGTTATGGTATAATACAGAACAACTGATATGCATTTTATGTTAACTATGTCAAGGTAAAAAACAAAGGGCCACTTTTATTTTATTTTGGCTTTACTTATCTACCTACTACGTCTACTTTCTGGACTAAGTTCTGCTTTATATTATCCCGCCATAGGAGAAAAAAAAAAAAATGTTTTATGCGGATCCTCTGAGTGTTCTTCTTAACTGTGATAATGATCAGTATAATTTATGCTCGATGCATAAAATAAATAGAAAAAAAAACTGAAAATTCGGGACAGTCAGTCATTAGATATCCCATCCCAATTTAGTGACTTGGGTGCCGTGTCACATGATAATTAAATTTAAGCCTATATTATTATCTACATATTAAGACCGTTTATAACACATTAACATACTGGTTATTAATGTGTCTGCTTCAGAATTTTAACAGCTCGGTCATGCAGGCTTTTATCAATAAATATGAGTACTTAACGTACGACCACTTTTATAACTAAGGACGCCCGGTCACTGGGCCCCAGTGCCTGCACTTCCGCCAGTCAAGGCCGGAGTAAGAAACTACAGGGAATGTGCTGATCATATTCGATAAAAATATGATGTGATAGGAATTCTAGGAAAAAGTCGTTATGAATTTGAAAGTGTAATAAATAGCCTATCTGATGTTATCGGAATTACGTATTTCAAAGTTATAGGTGTTATACCTAAATAAACCGCCATTAAAAATTAAGTACTGCGTAATATAAGTAGTTCAAAAATAAACAAGCGATGCCGACAACGTAAAAAATCTGTTCGAAAAAAATACTTCATCTCACAATATATAATCCTCAGCATACTTTACTTTACAGCATGCATAGCGTAGCGTGTTATACTGAAATACTGTATAACATACTATACCCATAGAAAATTTAAAATTATTCCATGGTTGTAAATTTCGACACAAAACTTGTGCGAGTGGGGTGGCGCATGGCGTAGGCCAAACACGCGTTGAAGTCTTTTGCAAGAAGCTCATTCAATCCTATAACAGGCGCATAAGCAGATGATGTTTCATGTTTATTGTTTATGAAGTTGACGTAGGCGGGTTGTAATGTTATATTAGTAGAACTTTACATCCTTCACAGTCCTCTGCAAGCTTATTATGCGTGACGACTACATTACATTACTCCTGTAATGTAATGTAGTCGTCACGCATAATAAGCTTGCTAACGCCGACTCCGTCGTAGTATGTAATTTCATATGTTACTATGTTATTGGAAGTAAAATACCTATTATAAAATACGTAAGTATAATGTAGCGCTCGTTTTTCCGCGTATAGTATTAGGCACTTGAGTAAAGACTTGAAGCTTTCGGTGTATTGCAAAGCAATTTAAATGACGAACTTGTCATAGAAATACACGATCCCATCTAAAATTACGTTTAAAGTTTGACGTGACGAAGATGACTTTATTACTTTAGTTCTTGATTTATACAGGTATATTTTGACTCTACATAATGAATATTATAGTTTGATCCTGAATTTAGTACAGAAGTGCAAGTCCTTGGGGAAAGTTGTTAGGTGGCAAACTGTATATTCAGCCAAGGACAAAATTACTATCCACAGATTTACATCACTTCCCCTTCCTAGTAAGAAAGCAACATAACTAGAACTTGCATCGATCACTGCACTTTATATACGAGGAGGCGGTGCTCGGTATGCTTGCGTATTATTTCCCAAACTCTACATTCCTATATAGATAAGATAGCTAATAATTATTATATAGTCACGCCTACATCCCTTCGGGAATTCGGATACGGGGTATGGGACTTACCGACTTACGGTGTACTTACCTACAGCCTATGTTTTTACCTACTAGGTAAATCAGTCAATCTGTCTCATCACAATACGACATTGAAGGAATAGAGAGTGCACTTGTGTGTTGCGCAAACGCTTGGGCTCTAAAAAGTAGTCCCGCGCAGATGGCCGATCTCTGGGAGATTGGCCGCCGTCACCGAAATTTGGTTGGGAGGACTATTATTATATCTGGGTTATTTTTCATAGATTGCGTGTAAATTATCTTTGGCTGTTACCACCAGTATTATGTTTGACGATCTTTTTCAGTTGTTGATTGAAAACAAACAATCCGCATATCGCATATACATAGTAAATTATTAATTAAATTTTGTAAAAAATCCAGTAAAATTCAAATTGATTTCATTATACAAGTCACTGTTAAAAAATATTTCCGGAGTGTGAGCCAATCATCTACAATGAAACTTTACTTACTTCAACAGTAGCAAGCTGGGGATAAAAAGCAGCCGGTCGATTCCTACCTTTTTTTAAAGCATGGAAATATCATTACCGGATTTAAAAGCAATAAACCTAGCTGATTCTACCCAGCTAAAGTAGCTAAACTCAAGGTTTTCCCAGACTCATTAAACAATTTGCTCTTGCGGAATTTCTTGCACTATAACCGTTATCGGGCGAGTATCGAAAGCTGGTGCAGTTCCAGTTTTCAAATCGCATAGACATTGGTCAGTTGATACTAGGTAAGTATTAAGGTTTTGCAGGGTTGAAGTATTCCGATAAATGATCAATGCATAGGTCTAGGTATATCCATTTAAACTCTTAGGTACCTAATTAGGCGTTTTCACCGCCGCGTCTGAAGTTTTCTGAGGGGCATTTCAGGAACTCTAGTACTGAGTATTGTTGTAGCGTCAGGTTATCAGCCAATCCCCTAAATTGCAATACACCGGAACCCTCGAATGCATTTACTAACTTTCCAGAACCTAAATTGGACCAGAAACAGGGTTAAATAAGAATCTGACATAGGTTTGAGCGGGGGTAGACTACTTATTATCAGTTTTTCGCTTAAATCGATCAGGTAATTCCAGCCGGTGGTGTTGTCTTAGGCTCGTATTTATAATCAGCTCTCAAGAGTGACAGCGAGTTTAATTTCGTATCAGAAATGTCATTCCAGTACAAAATCACCTGTCAAATCAGCACTTAATATTGCTCTCAATCTTGAGATCGCTTTATAAATACGAGCCTTAGCAAAGGACAGGTGGCAGCCCTCACCTTACTGTTGAAATAGAGTAAGTTATGCGTATCTGCGGCAAGTCTAGCGAGTTGCGAACATTAGGCCAGTGTTGTAATATAACCAGAAATCCATTTGTCCAGGCAGCCTTGCGTGTTTTACGTAATTGTCTTGTTAATACGACAACAACTACTGTATAGTGTTTGGTGTTATTAGTTCCGCTTTATGAGTTAAGAAGGGCGATTTTTGGAGCGACGAAAGGTTAGCCGCATTCCGTGGTTTGAGTAAGTGAGGCGGTCTGCGTCAAGGTTGACATGCGAAACCGATATCTCGATTGAATTGCACCTATTATTATCGAGTGATACAGTACATTCGAAACAGACAGTTAAATAGACACGCGCCTAAGAACTGCCTTGTACCGAGTCAGTATTAGACGATTTATTCTCATTTACATACTTGGCTCGCCTTATTTAACTTTCACAATGTAGGTCTTACTAAAACAGTATTGCACGAAAATACTTTACTGTACATTAATTTTATATTTGGCTCGCGTAATGATCGCTATTTAAGGCAACTATGTACGTATGTGGGAAATATGACGAAAGGTTTAGGTAGTAAATTGTTTAAAATATTTGACACTGGCAAAATGTAGAGCTTTCGCATTCTTGGCAATTAATTACCAATTTAAGGTATCGTTTCAATTCTCACTGCATAAATGATAAACTGTAAATTACGAAATATTCTCTTACTAAATTGTATATTGCACTATTATTTGTATTCACTATTACGGTACACAGCAGGTAAGTTACAGAGAAAAGTGAAATTGTAAAAGTATTCCTTAAAGTTATTAAAATTCAATCTTTGTTTAAAGTGACAGATAAGTAGAAATTAGTTGCAATTATAATAAGACGTAAATTATTTAAAAAAAAAACTTCTTATTGAAGACACAGTATGTAATTAATAATTTTTAATATCATTTGATAATTATAATTTATAATAAATATTATTATATTAATAAATAAACTGAATATACAAAATGCACTTAAAAGTGAATTATTGGATATCTAGATATCAATATACTTTCACACTTTTCCCGAGTGAAATGCTTTCCCGAAAGGCGTCCCTAAAAACAAGGGTTGTTATTGTTACTCACCAAGAGAGTCCGCATTATGTCCTTTTGTCACACGTCACCACCACGCGACGCACTACCAACAAATAAAGGAATCGACTCCTGCGCACGCTATAAGAGGTCGCCCACTCTCGCCCTGCGCGATACCTGCGCCCGCGCCGACAAGACGCGACCACCATACGTTATTGCAAGGTGACCGACTATGAACGCGCACTCACACACTACGCCGGCTGAGAAATGCACCAACCACCCAAATTGGTGGCGGTACCCGCGAAGATACCGCTAAACGAGCTATTAATTAAAATTCGATTGCTATATATTGTTTAAGTATTCTTCACGTGGCTCTGATTAGTTTTTTATTGTAATGATAACTCTAATTCTGTTAATGGTACCTGAACTACATTTAAAGTCAAAAACCATTAACGATTATGATTTTGCAAATGTTTCTTTACGCGAATGTCATTTACACCAACCGACGTAACACCTGTATACATTGTCCACTGAAGTGTTAATGATCGCAGAATAGTATAAGAAATGTTATGAAAAATGCAATGAAAAATGTAAACACTGTTGCGTGTTGCATCTCGATCAATATAACGCGAACGTCAGATTAAACGATTAAATGGTAGACTGCTGTAAATATTTCAGGGTTAATAAACAATGAATCTAAGCTCCCGTATAGGAAGAGTTCTAGTCATACATATCACTTGTTATTCTTGAATGTATGATTTTAATTGAAGAGTTTGGAATGCGTTTATTTTCCCTATTTGCTTCTCCTTGCAGGCATAACCTAAGTATTGTAAAATCCATTAGAGAAACCGAGAGTTTTTGAAGTATTGCTGTGTATTTAGGTGATGGGCAGACAACCCACCACTACAGCAATACATAATCCTATGCGTTTTTAGTTTCGCTATTGTGCTTCTTCGTTTGCAATACTATTCTTCCTATTTATTGTTTAAAGTAGTAATCTAGTTAGAACGAAATGGCTATTAATTATGAGCCCGTTTAGTTGGGGACAGTCGGCAGTCTTCATACAAAATGTTTGTATTTCTATAATCTTGTCCCAAATGATCCTTTACTTTATTCTCATCGAAAAATTCCGCAAAAATTGGATGCTTAGTAGTAAAAACTCCATCTGCTCGTTATATTATTTTTCGTATTTTCACCTCAGTGGCATAGAGTAACTGTTCAGTTACAGTATTCATCATGATAAAGCTTTCTCTTCTTCTCTGTATTTTTCTACACAATCTCGGCGTTCTGCTCTCTACCCAGTCCTCTGCAATTTCTCGCACCTCATTATAGCAAGACAAGTGTTAAACATATGCGTAGACAAGGCCACAGATCAAATGCATCTAGATAAAGATTTCAACAGCCGTGACATAACATCGGAACTGTACCGTCACACTATTGTTCTCCTTCAATTTGTAATTCTATCGATGCTCACAGCGTGCGATATGTCAGCAGGTGAAGCAACATTGGCCACGATTCGGCGTAAACAAGATTTAACAATAACTATAACTGTCATTTTCCGTCTTCAGCGAACAGAAAGGATGGCAGTATAGAAGGACTTATTTATAATGCTGTCACATAGAACTCGTTCAAAAATTTCAAAGGATAATAGTCACATCACGGCTTCCATAGATTTTTGAACTGACAAGATTATACTGCCATCCTTTTCTGTTCGCTCCAGACGGAAAATAACGCGTATGGTTTTATTTTAGTCAAATCTTGTTTGCGCCGAATTGTGGCCATTCTGACTTGTTACTTTAATTTTAGTGGGTAAAAGAGCTTATTATCTGAGTTAAGATTAACTGTTGGAAATTGTAGCGGTTACTTCATAAGCTCTTCCTAGATAGCTTAGAGCCGAAGAACTATTATTATTTTAATGTTTTTCTCGGACTATCAGGCACTACTACATTGTTGCATACTCTATACACCATTCGTTTTAAAGAAATAATTTTAGCCATACTACGAGTAAAAACGGTCATTTAGTAACTATGGCAAAAATATTTTTTTAAAACGAATGGAGTACCTAGGTACCTATAGTAAGGTTGCAGGACTAAGTAGCAAAGTGAGCATTTGAAGAGCCGATATCACTCGTCATTCTCTACATTTTTTCACACACAGTTGCCAGATATCGAATGTTACCAAATTAAATAAAAAAAGGCCTTTCTTGGCTAACAACAACAGTTTTTAAAAGACACTTGGTAATATTCGGCACTTCGGCATAATAAAAACGCAACATTTCGTGTTTTTCCGACAGGATCACTCATTTGGGGTAGTTACATCAGCTTGTAAGCGAGTCTTGTCACGCAGCAGCGCCTGCGCACAGGAAAGTAAATCGATGACAGCGGTCCCGATTCGGCGAAAACAAGACCATACCTACCTGTAATTTTCTGTCATGAAAGAACAGAAAGGTTCTCAGGACGGCACTATTAGACGAATTAATTTTAATCCTACCAATTTTATTCAAGAATCTGGATAGTAAGTCGTGGTGTGGGAGGGTATCGACCAAAATCCTTTCTTTTTGAATGAATTATAATCTAACTGAAATGATTAAACTGACTGTTCTTTTTCTGTTATGTCTTAACAGAAAATTACAAGTATGGCTTTATTTTATATCGTATTTTTGCTGAATTGGTACCAGCATCAGGCCAATCAGAGCAAGTGAGAGTTGGCGGCCATAATAGTTCATTCCCCGCTAATGCCGCTTCAACACCTGATATCTTTTCTAGCGGAAACTTATGGCACGTGACTATGCGTGTGAACTGATTCTGCCTAGGTCTTAGTTAGGCCTAGCTTAGGTGTTATTTATCATTTTAATAAAAATGCGGCTCCTTCCGGTGGCAGGTCTAATCCAGTCTCCTACCCTAATATATTTATTAAGATAATAATTTACTGTAGCTATTAATAATTTCAAAACTATTGTACCAATAAAACAAACATTTATTTACCCTGAACCCTGAACCAACAAAAGCTGCTTTATTGCAAAAATATGTTATGTCCACGGGAAAGATGAAAATAGCAGTTCGAAAAGCAAAACCTAGTAGGTACAATAAGAGTATATTAAAGGCCAAACATTTTGAACAGAATATTAAATAATGTTATGCACACATTCAAGTCAGGTTTCTTCTGTAAGGTAATAATTGCAAACACCATTGCGTAGCGGTCATAACAGCGCATTCGTATTTAAATGTAAGTCGGTGCAGTGTAATACATTATAATATAGATTGTTTGAAGTATTCCCAGTACTACTGTCTGAGTTCCCCGGTATAGATGGTAGTAAGGAACCCGTTAGGTGTCCCGTATCGCCTTTTTTAAAGGCTCGTTTCGTTTCCGATTCGACACGTATAGGTACTCTACATGTCACCACAATAGGACTTGTTTCGGGGTCATACTCATACTGTCTTAGCTACTGTTAAAATTCCGTATCTGATGAGTCAGTGAAGACGAAACAGTTGTCAACAAACGACGAACCGATGCGTTTCGTTTTTCTTGCTTTCATCACAAAGGCTTAAGTGCCTTAAAAACTAGACATTGCTTTATCTCGACAGGGATACACGTGGGAAAGGCCCCCTTGCGGGGGAGGACCACTCTGCGGAGATTGTGCCTAACCGGCTTCTCTTAAAGAGTTGGATTCCGTTCCGATCCAAACCAGCTAAGCTCACAAGAGCGAAGCACTTGCAAACCAACTGTCATACGGGCAAATTCCGTATCTGATGAGTCAGTGAAGACGAAACAGTTGTCAACAAACGACGAACCGATGCGTTTCGTTTTTCTTGCTTTCATCACAAAGGCTTAAGTGCCTTAAAAACTACTGTTAAAAGAATTCATGTTAGTAGTAACAAGGGTCAACGACCTGAAACACTAGACAGAATATAATCGGCACTACCATCGAGTAAATATTTTCTTTAATAAGCAAGTCTTTAGCAAGATCTGCGACCTTGCCAAGGGATTGAAATTGAACGCAACTTGGCATAAACTATTTACATAAATGTGGCAGTAATTATAATAGTTTGCGATTGCGTAAAAGTGCAAGTGGAAGAGGTATTACATCTATCAGCGATTATCTAGTTACTAAACTAACTTGTATTAGTTTTCCCGGCTGAGGTGTAATGTAGGCGAACTAGCAGTTGGTGTTTCTTGTCATGGCAGTAGATATTTCTTGTAGAAGTTTTTTAAATTTGATTTTGCAATAAATATACGTTCAATTCACAAAATGGTAAACCCTTTAAATCTCGGGGTCCAGAAGATCGTTAAAGCCTAAGGTTTAAGAGTTTTCGAGAAAATTAGACAGGAAATATTAAGAAATGTAATTGAGTATTTTCGCGCTAAAAGTAGAGGGTAATGACGGGGCACCTAACCACAGGTCAGATATCATTTACTAGAAATTACCTGCGTTTGATTGAGGTGTCCGAAGTATGTTTCCTTCCGCAGCATCAAACCAGTTCCTCATCCGATTGGTCCAGTTACAGGCTCATCCGACAGATCTAATGACGAATAATCTATAGTTTTTTTGCATTTCACTAGAGTTTTTTAATTGAAATATGTACGCACAAGCGTTTTCAATAACGAACTATAATAGGTACGATCGTGGATGGTGCCTCTTGATGAGATTTTTGTTGAAGATTTCGGTAGGCGTTGATAAATCTGTCAATCAGGATTCAAGACCCTAGTCATACTTTGTTTGTATTTACTTATGTTATTTAATTTATTTACCGAGTCTACTCACGATAAATAACATTTTTTTGGTCAAAACATAGGTACTGTAGCTTTTTATCCCGACGTTTAGACTCGGTTGTATTTATAAGTCCCTCTACCTCTTTACTATCAGTTAAATAGAAGGGCACCTATCCAACACTATACGGGACATTGACACTAGCACGTAGGGCGAGCAGGCGAGTGCATTCCTTACAAAATGTCGGTAACGGTGGCGGCGCCGGCGCAGCACAATCGTCACGCTGGCACGTGCTTAGACTACGCAATGACAGTGGGACGCAAATGCGTGCCGTACGCACTACAGTCTGCTACCTCGAAATTATCAATGGCCAGCGTCTACCTACAGGGTGTAACTTTAATTCTTGTTCTTCTTTTTATCGAGTCGAACGACCCGATGAACCCAGGAATCAAAGTTTTTAATAGCATTGCTAATAGGTCTCTGACAGCGAGCGGGACCGATGGAATCGAACCCACGACCTCCGGATCGAAGAGCCTATGGATCAGACCACTAGACCACGGAGACAGTTAACTTTAACTGTAAGATACATTAAGGGCGCTATTGCTGGTTGGTGTTGCTTGTTAAAGAATAAATAATACCAAAAGTTTATATTCTGTAAAGTATTTTAATTATTATTTCAGAATTGACCCGTTGCAAAAATTAATCGGCGCTGTTTATTCATTTTTTACATTTTACAACTTAACTAGGGTGATATGGTGAGACAATGATGCCACATCGGCACCACTTTTCTGATGCGACGCTAGAGGATATTATGTACTATTTTACAATACAAAATGTGTAATTTATGTACCTATGCCATCGATTTGCATCAATACGGAGTGTAAGCTGAACGCAAACTGATAAGGGTTGCTCGCTCAGTCAACGAAACTGATCAACTTTCACAAGGAAATTCATTCAGTGACAGACCTATATGACGAGAACATATTTCTTACAGCGTAGACGACGTTGATGTCTTTTCAAGGAACAAATGCAAATTATTACGATTTGATTATTAAAACATGTGTGTTAGTTTATTTTATTGTTAAATATATGCTTATTATATATTAACAAGTGTATTTAACATATATTTAGTATTTAAACAACGTTCGTACTTATTTATAGTTATGGAAACCAAGCTTTGTGAACAAATTTCATTTTGTTCATTGAAAAGACATCAACGTCGTCCACAATATAAAATCAATATGATGTTTTTTTTTCTATTAGGTATTATAAAATTGTTTTATACCAAAAACAGGTGGATATGTATGTAAAATAAAATCATAAAATGCAATAGGTCATTATTATGACAATTTAATTAATTGTGTAGGTAAGTAGAAAAACCTAAGAGGACATTTCTTTCGATTTTCTGGACTTTCATATTTTAATTTTGATCGTTAACAATTAGTTGGTTTAAGAAGTTAATCTCCTTCTTTTTGGGAAATGTTTTTTGTCCTACTTTTTAGTATTGCAAAAAATATTTCCTCTTTATGAACAAGGTATAGTACCTGTACAAACCTTTGAAACTTCATTGACGATATTGCGTGACTATACATCATTTGACAATTTCATGTCGATTAATTACACACATTAAAGTTATAGTTTTAATGTTCTGTATAAATGGTTATGAACATTGCAATGATTGCTAACAATATTTAAATGTTTTTATGAATCATGTGAATGTTTATACTTAAAGTACTGCAATATTTATTAATTACACATTAATTAATTGCTTTCGATATGATAGTTAATTTAATTGAATCTCAAAAAATTTGTACATAATTTCTATACAAACAGTTTTATAAGTGCATAAGTACATTTACTTATATCTAACACTACAGGTAAATTGACAAAAACATATTGACCAATATACTTTATACATTACTTAATTTACAATATGCGTACCTAAAAGAATAGTTTCAATACATAAACATCGTATTTTTTGTGTTTAAAACAGAATGGGGTGATTCTACCCTTGAAACTGAACGTTTTTCCTAAGAACATAGAGGAAAATGAGAAACATATTAGGTACCTTTCATACCAGTTAATGGTATCCAATGATCGGATAATTTTTATAGGAGGATGTTTTTTTTTTTCTGTAAAAATGTAGTTTAGTGTCACGGGTAGAATCATCCCTGTTGGGCTTTAAAACCAATGAAATTTCAAATTAAATGTAGGCGTTATAAGTTACAAAAATAACTTAAAAAATATTCGGTAACAAACACAGGTACTTACTCAGGTTTAATAAATTAATCAATAATAAAAGTTTACTATAAAGTATGTTTTTTTATAAAAATTTACTTACTTACTTTACAAAAGGTAAACATAAACATAGTTTGTATGTAGTTCACATACCGGGTGTAAGGGACAGTCAGTTTGCGGGAAGCTGTCCCTTACACCCGGTATTATAGGTTTGATACAATAAAATTATGGTAACCATACAAAAATAACTTAACACTTGGTGTTACAATCTCAAATCTACATTTTATGAATCTATTAGGTATTTCATAAAACTTTAGGTAACTTAGTTTGATAAATTACTTTGTCTACGCTACTTATCACTTATTTTCGCTTATCATCACATACTAAGTTATAAATTCGAAAAATATCACTAGCACTTTAGTGTTTTAAATGTAATATCACTTCACACTAATATCATATCAGTTCATTAGTGTAAGGGTGGCAATTACTAACAGACAGATACTTCTAAGTTTATTTTTAAATTTATGAATTATTTTTTCACATTTCCTTGACACCTCATAAAGTTCTACATTCTATAGAGAGCTGTCAAACGTAGAATCAGCTACCTACCAGATACAGCTCAGAATGCTATTTCTGAGCTATATCGAACCAATCTAATAAAGTATCCATAACTGCCACCCCTTTAGATTCGAACAGCAATGTCCACGCACTATTCGACTCTTAAAAATAACTCACTTGAGTGCACTAGTGTCCTCTGTCGTCAGTTACAGCAAACGTTCCGTTGCACGGAGACGTGGTGTCTATTGAAGACCTGCAATGTAGAGAAAGGAAAACGGTTAAACGTATATTCGTCGAGTTGTAGAGCCCATTCACTAGATGGCGTCACCGACAAGTTGTTTTAAAAGATCAAGAGAATACAAGTACAAGGCTGTTTGAATACTTTGAAATGGTTTGGGTGACGTGACGACCACTCCAAGACAAGACAGCAACCGTGGCCTTTTCAAAAACAGAATCATTTTATTTTACTTAACTGACATTCAGACAATAAGTACAGTACAGTCTGCATTTCCCAAACCCAACCGGAAACTATGTGACAAAATTATACTGTAAATTTTGTGTCTCCCCCTGAGACCCACGACCACGATAAGCGAATCTCGGTCAACGTGAACTTACTTCTTCTTAGTATCCTGAGGAATGTGCTGGGGTTCACTGCAGCCCGTCGTGTCTGGCAGAAGCAAGACAATGGCTCCACCGAGCGCAGTCATTGCCGCTATAGTCACCATCGGCAGGTGCTCATTTAGTTCAGCCTGTAAATCAAATAGTTCAGAGTTCAGTAGGATATACTTTGTATCGTCAATATATCACTTAGTTGCTTAAATTAAAGTAGTAATGCTGGACAGATAAAAAAATAAACGAAGAAGTATAAGGTACATCTAGTTCAGAAAAAAGGATTATATTGAATGCTGGGACACTTATTCAGACATGACTCACTGTTAAAGACTATATTGGAAGAAACGATTGAGTCAAGTCAAGTCGTACAGATAGGTTAAGGAGAAGAGAGAATCCAGAGAAAGTTGGCAATTACTCCAACGAAAAGACCAAAGCTCTTAAAATGATGATGCTAAAATTATCTTAACACTTACCAATTTCCATAAGTACGGTATGCATATCAACGCCAATCCCGCGGAGACCTGACTGGCGCCGACTCCGAGGTTCCTGATCACAGTCGGATAGAGTTCTGCCGTGAAGATCGGCAGCATCATGTTAGTGGAGCCGATAGCGAACTTCCCCACCATCAGACATGCGATCATGATCCACTGGTCGTTGAACGATATCGAGAACAGTTCGCTTGCAACGCACGCCAGTCCACACATGACCATACTAATGAACACAGGTATCCTTCTACCAGCTTTGAGTAGGATAGGAATGCTTATTGCTATCGCAGGAACTTCTACCGCGGCGAGTATCAACGATGTTGCATGAAGATTCCCCATCTTAAAGTTACCAATGTTCAACAGCAGGCCGTAGTAGCCAATAGTCATAGCGAACCAGACGAGTGCTAGACAGATAGTTCTTTTCAACAATGGGCCTTTGAAGAGCATAAGAATACTCGGTTCTTCGTCTTGTGAATGGTCTGCTTTGTGAACCATCAGCAATTTGTCCAAGTCATTTGGCAATTCTCGTTTATTGAATTTCGCCGCTCTTTGGAGAACTGCTTTGGCTTCTTGCGTTCTGCCCATGCTTAGCAGCCATCTCGGTGATTCGGGTAAATAGAACCTGAAAAGTAATAAAGAAAATATAGTTGAATGGTAAAATAAAATAGCAATGTCACGATATGTCGTTAATAAATAATTATACTGACAGGTTGTCTGAATATCTACATATCGTAAAGGTTACCAAGAAACCTTTATATAGTAGTCATGTAAACTTGTAAATTGCAGTTCTTATAGTAATTACCATAGCAATAGTAGCAGACACCCAGGCAATGACAGCGTCAGTTGTAGGTCTCTCCAATTGGGCATGTACATAGATATGATGGAGACGATGATGTAAGCGACTGGCAGCGGGAAGAAGTTGCAGACTCCAGCGATGGTCACCCATTTGCCTCCGACGATCTCCACGGAGAGGACGAAGGCGGCGTAGACCACAGACACGGAGACCAAGCCCATGACAAGTCGAACAATCACATACTGTATGTATGAGCGAACGAGCAATGAGAGAATGGCCAGCCCGCTCTGGGCTGTCATCATTCCTATCAGGATGCGCTTGCGGCCGAATCTGAAAATATTAGCATAAATTAAGTCAAATGCTATCTGCATTGAAAGGCATCTCAAAAGGTCAATTCAAGTGGGCGCCATAATAAATAAACCTAGTTTACATGAACAATCTAGAATTTGCCTTGTGACAGGACCCTAGAAGGCTGACGACATTATGTTTGGAATTAAGGTTAAACAGCCAACTCCGATTGTTTTAATGCTTACCATATTTTATGTAATTTAGTTTATTTAAATCGAACATACTTAACAGAATCTTTTGCAAACAATGTGCCTACGTTAGTTTGTGGTTATGGTTATTATAGTTATAGAAAATAATTTAGTACGTATTCTGAATGTCACGAATTCTTACTAAATATACGTAAGAGATACCGACTTTTGCGGTTTAAAGACTTTGCATTGAAAATATCGATTTCCAGCAATGGTGATGAGTTTGAAAAAAAGGTCACGAAGCAAAATGATCTCGGCATTGTTATAAACCGGGTATTCTGTGATTAGGTCATCGGTGTATCATATTCAATTCAATATAATCCTGTTACTATTTGCATCTTAATGATACTGATTGCGCATTGATTTAAAAAGTTGGGAACTCACTTGTCGGAAATCCAACCACCGACGACGCCTCCGACGCCGACGCCAATTAGGAAAACCACTTCTGCGAGATTGGTCAAATGCGCTCTGTCGCAAACGAGGTTCCATTCTGAGATGATAGTGTCACCAACATCGGACCTGTCGAAGTCC
This sequence comes from Scrobipalpa atriplicella, assembly GCA_029255725.1. NCBI lineage: Eukaryota > Metazoa > Arthropoda > Insecta > Lepidoptera > Gelechiidae > Scrobipalpa > Scrobipalpa atriplicella. The sequence continues at coordinate 10,501 of JARACY010001107.1, read as the reverse complement.
CACTCAGTACACTTGATAAAAGAGTCTATTAGAGGCGCCGTATGGTTGAGAATGCTCTCGGCTGTCACTCCAAAAGGAATCTCGCGGATGGTGCACTCGCCATTCGGCTGGCTGTAGTTGATCCAAGCTTCTAGTGGCACGCTGGAAAAGTTTTCTGGTCTTCTGCACCAGAATTTTGTTTCTTTAGCCTGCAAAGAAAAAAACGTAGATGATACATTTAAAAAAAACAATAAGTGAAAGGAATCCTTCCTAAGTACTAAATAGTATTATAAACGCCACATGGATGTTTGAATGTTTGATACTCAATCACGTTTCAACCACTGGACGGATCTGGATGAAACTTGCCACACATAGTAAAATTAGGTCCTAGAAAAGCTAACCTAGGCTACTTTCGATCGCGGGAAAACCTTAGTTTTCACGGAAAAACCCATTAAACGCGGATGAAACCGCGGTCGGAAAGCTAGTAGAAAATAATTTCATCTACATAACCTAGTTTAGAGCACCTAGCATGTATTCTATAGATAATATTTTACACTGTGATCGATTCCTACTCTGTTGTTACTTCGTTTATGTCGGAAGTGCACAATACATGCAGTAAATCATACGCTACCTGTTAGCCATTTGTATGGGAACGGCGACAACTATGTTGTATAGGAAATAAAACAGCAAGTCTGTGAATTGAGTTTTCCGGTGGACATTTATAGTTTTCATGTTTTTACATTTATCAGTATTAAACCACCAATGTATCAATGTACGTGGGAGCTTTAGGGCTTTCCCCAAGAAACATAAGTAGTCGAAATTATGACAAAAGAATTTCGCCCTCTCATACACAAATGGTGTCAGCGGCTCGAGTCATTTTGTATTTTGTATGGAGGGGCCAATTTTTTTTCCTCTTTCGACCAATGTTCCTTCGGGAAAGTTGTTAATTTTCATGGATAGGTTCATAACATAAAGTTTGGTCAGCTATTTTTACTTCCGGTAGGTATATAAAACGAACGATATAGGTATAATAAAATTCTCTCTTTATTACTTAAATTAGTAGGTAAACTATTTTCTGTGAGGTAAAACCCATAATATATTTAGGAGATTTTATCACTGAAGCACAATGTAAATTCAAGGCGGGTAATGATTTTACACATTTGAATATTATAAACGATTTAAAAAAATCAGGTAACATAGTGTTCCATTTTAAACGATTCTGACGAGTGAATGATTGTTATCATATCTCATTAGCCTGGTACTTAACTTAGCTCTTTAGTATGTTAAAAACTGGGCTCTGGCGGGGCTGGGTAAACTTGCGTGAGTAAAGGAGATAATTTAAACTGTTGGAATCTCCGTAAAACTTATATTTTCTTTTCACGATGTAAAAAATACAGCTTCACCGATAGCCATTTTGCAAAAGAAGGGTGAGATAGCAATATTAAAAAGAGATAGAATTAGTCATTCTCGAAAAAGGTTCTAATATCGGTTCTCAACAAGCTACCTATATCTACATTTCGTTGAATTTATGCTTAATGCATACGTTCTACCATTAGTTGCCCTCATTATAGATTTTGAAATAGCACTTACTGTGAACGTAGGTAGGTATATGTGGAATGTGCAGGGGAATGAGAAGAGTGACAGCAGGAATGTAATGAGCAGTTGCCATCTCCCGTAGTCACCGATGGCTTTCGACACCACGTCTGGTTCTTCGGCGTTTTTCGACTTTTCTCTAGAGGGCTGATTCGCTGGTATTACTGGAAAAGAAAAAGAAAAATATAAAATAAGTAAGATGAACAGGATATTAGAAATATCACTAGTATAGGTACTACTATTAAACTATTTGAGACCTGTGATGATTTTTTGATTTTCGTTTTATGAAAGTAGAGAAACTTTTAAAATGTTCTTTGTAGTTTTACATTTTGACCATACCATATTGTATAGGTATTATCAATAAAGAATATAGTTATCTAGCATATCTCTTACATGAAATGAGTAGGTAACATGCCTAATTTAAATTTAATATTTAGACCCGGAATTGACTCAGTTCTGAAATTATTAACATAAATTAAATAGTGTAAGTTAATATATCCTTGTTACTAGTAATTTGATGTAGGCAGCTCTTGCATGGCATTTCCGTAATAAAAGTACGTAATGTTGAGATTTTTTCTTCATAAAAAGTACCTATATGTTAAATAATAATAATACTAAGATACATTTATTTGCTTATGTCTAGTCTAGACTACAATAGTAATCCACTTAACATTTCAATAGATTACGATAAGACACAAAATACGAGTGATTTTAGCTTTAGTTACCAAGTAAGTAGCATCAAGTAAGTAGTGATAATCACGATATAAGTACAGCCTATATAAGTACCTAAATGCTGGACTGGGAGTGATACTTCCATGCTAGACTGGGAGTGATAGAAAAACATAGAATGTGCCAGCTGCATCTCCTCCCGTGCATGTTTTTAAATGTTTTAAAATATATGCATGCTGTAAAAATCAGCTAAGGGAATCGAGGGTTTCAGTGTATTGCAATTTAGGCGATGGGCTGACAACCCGTCACTATAGCAATATACATAATCATCATCTGTATTAGCCCTCGAAACTTGTTAGACGTGGTAGAACAACTTTTTTGCTGTGCCTACCCCATTAGGGATAAAGGCGTGATTTTATGTAAGGATGTTGTATGTATGTAAGTACAGCACCTATGACTGAATAATAATGGTCCATATTAGTATTATATAGCTTCATGTTTGCATTGCGATTTTCGTCTCTATTAACGTGTGCGTCTCTATCAATATAACTTGCGTTGCGTATGAAAAAACAATGAAACTAGTAAAATGCCTTTGACATCAAACAATGATTAAAGTGGGTTCAATCATTCTTATTTTATAGGTTGTTTTGGATTTCTTAGATAAGATAAGATAAGATAAATAAAATTACTTAGTTGCACACTAAAATACTATTCATACTTACCTACACACAATAAAGAACAATATTAAAGACAAGTAAATAGATATTCAAAATTGATTACAAAATTACAATTTCGGTATTGATTTTCAAGCATCAACCATCTCATGCTCATAGAAGTTGTCTAGTACTAGTACATAATGAAAGACAATATGAGTTTATTAAAAAATCGTGATCGAATCAGTACCTATACTATAGGTAGTTGCAAAGCCGGTCGCGTGCACTCTGCCACGTGGTAGTCGCAGGCGCAGTATTTTGCGCGCACTCTCATTAGACCAGCGACGATATGCGCGCTGCCTTGGTAATGATCTTCAATGCAACGACTCCTACAAATCAATTGACGCTCGGTTCCTTTAGTAGGAAACAGCTCTGATTAAATAGTTTACACTTCAATTTGCCAATGGAAGAAACACAGTTAAATCATCCATTTTAGTTTTTTTCCATAATACCTATAAGTCACAGAGCATGTGGTCAGACAGTGGTTATAATTATAAGTTCATAACACTTTACCAAAATATCTCAAAATAAGTAAACTTCATCGGTTTGGAGCGGCCCTGTTACTCTAAAGGCGTTGTTGACTGTACCTACATAATCGGAAATGATTTAACACATCTTTAGTGGTTTTAAAATATTAATACAATTAGCTACCTCATTTTGTACAATGCCAATATTTGTTGTACCTAGGTACAAATTATACAATAAGGTTTTATTTGTTTATTATTCTATTAGAAATCAACAGGGATTCCCACGAGTTTTACCATTCTTTACGTGGATTGTTTGTTAGCCTAATTTTACTATTCGAATTATGTATGAGTAAGAGGATGCAGTAATTCTAGGGCTAGTAATAGTAACGTTACGCAGCGAACATGCGTCTTACAAAACAAATCAAGACGACATAGGTAGATTATGCTATTGTACGCTCGCGGTCAGAAATATCTAGTTAGTTTTTGATTTTAGAAAATGATGGAGGTCCTAGAAGAATTGACTGACCAAAACAAGTGAGTAATAAAGCTTTACGTTTATGTATTAACGTAACATAACATAACAGGCATGCTCTACTAGTTATATGACTTTAAATAGTACTACCTAATATAAGGTAGTACACATATTTTCGTAAAATATAGTCTTGCCTCCCATACAAATATCAATCAAAAAGCTGACCAAGATATATTTTTTAAATTTCGACCAATTTTCAAAAACGGAATTTAATTTTTTTTTTAATCGGAAACGTTGTTCAATTTTATCAGTATTCTATAAAATATTTATGTATATCAAAAATCCTTTAGATTTAAAGGACCTTCGATCGATCTTTATAGGTAAACAAATATACTACTTTATTGTTACGAAATTTTGACAATTATTTGAACATGCAGGTGCTATTTGGATACTCAATTATAGACAAGGTGGTAAATATTTTCTGACCGCGACTATACATAGAATATGGGCATTAGTCTTCATCTCGTCGACAGGCGGTACATTTGGGGCCAAGGCCAGGGTAGATCGATTACAGTGATCTGCTCGCGATCTGCATGGCTGACTTGGCACAACGATCGTCTGTCACAACCCTTCATCATTTTGCATTGGCCTACCGTAGTCAGTTACTAGGTTTTACTAAAGGTACTGCTAATTGTTGTCGCATTAAAGGTAGCGCTGTCACGTATATGGTTGTCCTCGTTGACGTATCCATTCATAAGTAGACGTATCATTGTCCTACCATAAGTAGTTTCTAGATGCTACCTAATAATAACTACTTCCGAACCCTTCGTGGTGGTCATGGGTTTGATTTCCACGGAATTTCCGATAGTCCCCAAAGTTGATATTTTCAAATTTAAGCGAGAATTTCTCTATTACGTGAAGAACAATAATTCCTTGCTTCGGTGTGGTGAACCTTAAACCGAAGTCCCGGTCGCTGTTTTTGATTATGATGTCGTTAAAGAAACCAATAAAACATATTTAAACCAAAGGTGGTTTCAGGTCGTTCGTCGACTCAAAAACCACACGATAGCAGAAGTTACTAGATTACTTGGTAATTGATTCTACTTATTAATTGATATGTCTCATTAAAGGTATCTCGGTGACTTATAAGGTCGTCGACATAAACCTAGGTCGACGTACGTAAACACACCACCAGCGAATGTATTCGTACTAATTGACGATGATCTGTGGTTTTCTTGAGACGTACTTATGTTTCTTGGGATTCAAAGGCCTTTTTAAATACATTACCAAATTTTAAGTATGTAAATTTCAATAACAAATGTCACATCGTCAGTCAGTTGAGTACGTAAGTAATTTACAAGGTACAAAACTGAGACCATGTTTCGTGGTATTGAAAAAAAAAATATATTAAGAAGATGTGTTTTTTATACGGACTAAGTAGCTATAAGGGGCAAATTTTTTTCGTGTGTATTTTTGTAGGAAGGAAGGTAAATGACTTTGTGTTTCCTTTGGCATTCTAAATGACATGAAAAGATTTTAAATATTTTCTTATTTATTCCGTTGTCAATCTCTTCAAACTTATCTATCCATTTTTTGATTTATTATTATATTTTAATTTTGCTATGTTTAGTCAGGTGATCAAATATAAAACTTACTTCTCTTAGATACTTTTCATACTGTTGTCTAGTATCCATCTATCTATATTAGCAATTACTTAATTAACCTATTAAGTAAGCATTACCTGATGACATTTCCAGGTATAGTGTAAATTATCTACCTAAGTTATAAGCCACATGGGGTTCAGATAACCAACTGCGCATTTAATAACAGACAAAGGATGAGAAATCATAGCGTTTACTGTATCTTTCTTAATATATTTTTTTATATATTTTATTAAACCTTGATAAAAAATACTGATTAAATTTGGTGCTCACACGCTTATGATTTTATCTCAAGTGTATAATGCAGTTTATGTGCAGATTATAGTTTATTAAAATCAACCTGACAATGACCTGCTTTCCATAACGCAAGCCTAGTTCTGAGTGCTATTGCGAAATTGAATTAAAAACTAAATTTGATAACTGAGGTATAATAGCAAATGTAATGTTTTCTAGATTACAAGGCCATACGGTGACCGCAGGTAGAGTTCTCTGAGAAACAAAAGTGATTGGTAAAGGCCTAGGAGTTCACTTTTTGGCAAAATTAAAATATAATAATAAATCAAAAAATGGGATTAGATAAGTTTGAAGAGATTGACAACGGAATAAATAAGAAAATATTTAAAATCTTTCATGTCATTTAGAATGCCAAAGGAAACACAAAGTCATTTACCTTCCTTCCTACAAAAATACACACGAAAAAAATTGCCCTTATAGCTACTTAGTCCGTATAAAAAACACATCTTCTTAAATATATTTTTTTTTCAATACCACGAAACATGTCTCAGTTTTGTACCTTGTAAATTACTTACGTACTCAACTGACGATGTGACATTTGTTATTGAAATTTACATACTTAAAATTTGGTAAATGTATTTAAAAAGGCCTTTGATCCCAAGAAACATAAGTACGTCTCAAGAAAAACCACAGATCATCGTCAATTAGTACGAATACATTCGCTGGTGGTGTGTTTACGTACGTCGACCTAGGTTTATGTCGACGACCTTATAAGTCACCGAGATACCTTTAATGAGACATATCAATTAATAAGTAGAATCAATTACCAAGTAATCTAGTAACTTCTGCTATCGTGTGGTTTTTGAGTCGACGAACGACCTGAAACCACCTTTGGTTTAAATATGTTTTATTGGTTTCTTTAACGACATCATAATCAAAAACAGCGACCGGGACTTCGGTTTAAGGTTCACCACACCGAAGCAAGGAATTATTGTTCTTCACGTAATAGAGAAATTCTCGCTTAAATTTGAAAATATCAACTTTGGGGACTATCGGAAATTCCGTGGAAATCAAACCCATGACCACCACGAAGGGTTCGGAAGTAGTTATTATTAGGTAGCATCTAGAAACTACTTATGGTAGGACAATGATACGTCTACTTATGAATGGATACGTCAAACGAGGAGCAACCATATACGTGACAGCGCTACCTTTAATGCGACAACAATTAGCAGTACCTTTAGTAAAACCTAGTAACTGACTACGGTAGGCCAATGCAAAATGATGAAGGGTTGTGACAGACGATCGTTGTGCCAAGTCAGCCATGCAGATCGCGAGCAGATCACTGTAATCGATCTACCCTGGCCTTGGCCCCAAATGTACCGCCTGTCGACGAGATGAAGACTAATGCCCATATTCTATGTATAGTCGCGGTCAGAAAATATTTACCACCTTGTCTATAATTGAGTATCCAAATAGCACCTGCATGTTCAAATAATTGTCAAAATTTCGTAACAATAAAGTAGTATATTTGTTTACCTATAAAGATCGATCGAAGGTCCTTTAAATCTAAAGGATTTTTGATATACATAAATATTTTATAGAATACTGATAAAATTGAACAACGTTTCCGATTAAAAAAAAAATTAAATTCCGTTTTTGAAAATTGGTCGAAATTTAAAAAATATATCTTGGTCAGCTTTTTGATTGATATTTGTATGGAGGCAAGACTATATTTTACGAAAATATGTGTACTACCTTATATTAGGTAGTACTATTTAAAGTCATATAACTAGTAGAGCATGCCTGTTATGTTATGTTACGTTAATACATAAACGTAAAGCTTTATTACTCACTTGTTTTGGTCAGTCAATTCTTCTAGGACCTCCATCATTTTCTAAAATCAAAAACTAACTAGATATTTCTGACCGCGAGCGTACAATAGCATAATCTACCTATGTCGTCTTGATTTGTTTTGTAAGACGCATGTTCGCTGCGTAACGTTACTATTACTAGCCCTAGAATTACTGCATCCTCTTACTCATACATAATTCAATTTCGCAATAGCACTCAGAACTAGGCTTGCGTTATGGAAAGCAGGTCATTGTCAGGTTGATTTTAATAAACTATAATCTGCACATAAACTGCATTATACACTTGAGATAAAATCATAAGCGTGTGAGCACCAAATTTAATCAGTATTTTTTTATCAAGGTTTAATAAATATATAAAAAAATATATTAAGAAAGATACAGTAAACGCTATGATTCTCATCCTTTGTCTGTTATTAAATGCGCAGTTGGTTATCTGAACCCCATGTGGCTTATAACTTAGTTAGATAATTTACACTATACCTGGAAATGTCATCAGGTAATGCTTACTTAATAGGTTAATTAAGTAATTGCTAATATAGATAGATGGATACTACAACAGTATGAAAAGTATCTAAGAGAAGTAAGTTTTTATATTTGATCACCTGACTAAACATAGCAAAATTAAAATATAATAATAAATCAAAAAATGGGATTAGATAAGTTTGAAGAGATTGACAACGGAATAAATAAGAAATATTTAAAATCTTTCATGTCATTTAGAATGCCAAAGGAAACACAAAGTCATTTACCTTCCTTCCTACAAAAATACACACGAAAAAAATTTGCCCTTATAGCTACTTAGTCCGTATAAAAAACACATCTTCTTAAATATATTTTTTTTCAATACCACGAAACATGTCTCAGTTTTGTACCTTGTAAATTACTTACGTACTCAACTGACGATGTGACATTTGTTATTGAAATTTACATACTTAAAATTTGGTAATGTATTTAAAAAGGCCTTTGAATCCCAAGAAACATAAGTACGTCTCAAGAAAACCACAGATCATCGTCAATTAGTACGAATACATTCGCTGGTGGTGTGTTTACGTACGTCGACCTAGGTTTATGTCGACGACCTTATAAGTCACCGAGATACCTTTAATGAGACATATCAATTAATAAGTAGAATCAATTACCAAGTAATCTAGTAACTTCTGCTATCGTGTGGTTTTTGAGTCGACGAACGACCTGAAACCACCTTTGGTTTAAATATGTTTTATTGGTTTCTTTAACGACATCATAATCAAAAACAGCGACCGGGACTTCGGTTTAAGGTTCACCACACCGAAGCAAGGAATTATTGTTCTTCACGTAATAGAGAAATTCTCGCTTAAATTTGAAAATATCAACTTTGGGGACTATCGGAAATTCCGTGGAAATCAAACCCATGACCACCACGAAGGGTTCGGAAGTAGTTATTATTAGGTAGCATCTAGAAACTACTTATGGTAGGACAATGATACGTCTACTTATGAATGGATACGTCAACGAGGACAACCATATACGTGACAGCGCTACCTTTAATGCGACAACAATTAGCAGTACCTTTAGTAAAACCTAGTAACTGACTACGGTAGGCCAATGCAAAATGATGAAGGGTTGTGACAGACGATCGTTGTGCCAAGTCAGCCATGCAGATCGCGAGCAGATCACTGTAATCGATCTACCCTGGCCTTGGCCCCAAATGTACCGCCTGTCGACGAGATGAAGACTAATGCCCATATTCTATGTATAGTCGCGGTCAGAAAATATTTACCACCTTGTCTATAATTGAGTATCCAAATAGCACCTGCATGTTCAAATAATTGTCAAAATTTCGTAACAATAAAGTAGTATATTTGTTTACCTATAAAGATCGATCGAAGGTCCTTTAAATCTAAAGGATTTTTGATATACATAAATATTTTATAGAATACTGATAAAATTGAACAACGTTTTCCGATTAAAAAAAAAAATTAAATTCCGTTTTTGAAAATTGGTCGAAATTTAAAAAATATATCTTGGTCAGCTTTTTGATTGATATTTGTATGGGAGGCAAGACTATATTTTACGAAAATATGTGTACTACCTTATATTAGGTAGTACTATTTAAAGTCATATAACTAGTAGAGCATGCCTGTTATGTTATGTTACGTTAATACATAAACGTAAAGCTTTATTACTCACTTGTTTTGGTCAGTCAATTCTTCTAGGACCTCCATCATTTTCTAAAAATCAAAAACTAACTAGATATTTCTGACCGCGAGCGTACAATAGCATAATCTACCTATGTCGTCTTTAGTTTTGTTTTTGTAAGACGCATGTTCGCTGCGTAACGTTACTATTACTAGCCCTAGAATTACTGCATCCTCTTACTCATAACATAATTCGAATAGTAAAATTAGGCTAACAAACAATCCACGTAAAGAATGGTAAAACTCGTGGGAATCCCTGTTGATTTCTAATAGAATAAATAAACAAATAAAACCTTATTGTATAATTTGTACCTAGGTACAACAAATATTGGCATTGTACAAAATGAGGTAGCTAATTGTATTAATATTTTAAAACCACTAAAGATGTGTTAAATCATTTCCGATTATGTAGGTACAGTCAACAACGCCTTTAGAGTAACAGGGCCGCTCCAAACCGATGAAGTTTACTTATTTTGAGATATTTTTGGTAAAGTGTTATGAACTTATAATTATAACCACTGTCTGACCACATGCTCTGTGACTTATAGGTATTATGAAAAAAAACTAAAATGGATGATTTAACTGTGTTTCTTCCATTGGCAAATTGAAGTGTAAACTATTTAATCAGAGCTGTTTCCTACTAAAGGAACCGAGCGTCAATT